>JAKMXJ010067233.1:0-11594 GCA_029339935.1 Anguina tritici | reverse complement strand
GAATTCGCTGACCACTTTTTGGCTTATACAGAATAGATTGCAATTATCTAAAACTACGGCGACAAAAAATAGAGTGCACACAAACAACAGTAAAGTTATGGAAAAAGACTTGTTACAAAAAACAGATAGGAAAAATTTCTAAGAAAATTACGTAGCATACGTTTTTTCTACGACAGCAAATACAATGGAAATGATTTTTTGAGTTTGAAATTGTTTCGTCTCAAGAATTTTACTGGTCCCCGCCTTTTTTAAATTTGAAATTCCCCGTGTAGCGCACGGACATGCCCCTTTAAAGGAGACAATGAAGACAAAATTTATGCGCTTTGTGATCAACGGCTTGTATGCGTATACAAAGGTATATTGTGGTTTTACAAAAAAGGAAATTTCAAAACGTGGAATTCAGAGGGCTTGTGCTGACTGAGACCCCGATCCGGTCCGGTACAGGTGGCGGAGATATTATGTAGTGGCCTATTTTGTCGCGGGAAGGATTTGCCATACATCCTTCTCGGGCGTTTTGAAAAGTTAGAGAGATTAATATCGGAACTGGCATCATACTTCAAAAATTGGGGGCAAAAAAGTGTAAAACCCAACTGGGGGTCCATCTTGAGGAGCTGACCTTATGGAGTAATTACACTGGATGTAAGAACTAGGGTTGTTGAAAAAAGATAGTTTCCAGAAAATTTGTATAAAATTGCCAAAACTCACCTTTTTGACGACTTTCGTTGCGAACTGGGAAATTTCCTCAAAATATATTTTCTGGAAGATTCAGCAACCCTAATAAAAACTCTTAATTTCACTTCAAAGGCTCACATAGAAAACCAAAAGAAGTAAACCAAATAATAGGCGTCAAACTATCTCGGGAGGGTGCTGGACACCCCAAAAAGGCTAGGAAAGACTGAAAATAGACATAGTTCTCACAACGGAGACCTACCGCATATAGTACGATCAATGTTTCAATAAGAGAGTTTGGGAATAAAATTGCTAATAAGAAACCAACCGAGCAAAGGTTGTGTCCGGCGTTTCTCTTCTTCTACTCTCAACTTTTCCCTGTGTTGTTGTGCTAGGCTCATGTGGTGTTCATAGTGCAGACGTCTACTCTCCTGCTCGTCTGTGGCACCTGGTCTGAGGTGTGCTTCTCGGAAATAGTCTGAACATTAAATGTTAATATCTTCATAAATTCCAATAAAATTTGTATAAAGATGAGACCGACCACAATCCAACTCGTCACTTCCATCTTCACAGTCATATTCCCGGTTACCTCAAAAAAGCAAGGTTGAGAGTGGAAATTTGCCAAAAATAGTTACATTTCTTTACTCCAGCAATACACATCCTTGAGCCACCCAAGCACTGGAACTCGCCGGCGGCACACCCAATGACAGCCCTAGCTCCAGTTTGCCGTTCCTCTTTTTGGTCGTCCTCCACGCTGCCTGAGTCACAGTTTCGCTCGTCCGACCAATCTCCTGAAAATAAGTTCACTAAGTTTCTCTGGATATGACGAAGGTTTATACAGTCGAGTCTCGGTATAACGGCACCTCGATATAGCCGTTCCCCAGGCGTGCCGCAGCAGAGTCCGCAAAATTTTTTGGCACTGCCGTTGTATCGAGTCTCGACTGTATTACTACCGTACCACAGTCATTTCGACTATCACACAGTTTTTCATAGTGAAGACACAAGTGGTAGGGCAGGTTTGGACACCGAAACTCTTGATCGGTGCACTCTCGAGAGCTTGGAGCTTGTGAAGAGGTGGGCGAAGCCAGTCTTCTGCGCTCATCCTCGTGCTTTGCGTTGAGGAAATAGGCTGAAATTAATTTAAATTTCGAGCTTTGGGTCCTCATGCCCTTTTTTCCACATTTATCCGTGAATTTTTAGCTAGCGCAACAATTTATTTGATTACAGATGGGAGAAAAGTCTGAAGATAGCTGAGAAAAGAACTTGGGAAGTTTCAAAATAAAGTTGGCTGCAACGGTTGGAAGTATCGAAAGCAGTCATGTATAAACCCAAATTGAGAAAAACTTTGGTGTTCATTACTGCTTTTTTTCTAAATTAGTAATTTTAGTTCTCAAATCTCTTCCAAGTTTAATGAAAATCAACTACAACAGCCGTGAAGCAATCAATGCCTGTGGTGGCTATAAGTGGGTTGCTAGCAGTATGTTGACTCCTCAAAATCTGGCTCGATATCTGGCAAGGTACCCATTTTTCGTACCCATGTTTAAGGGGTACCTATGTTTAAGGATACTCTGGTTAACGATACCCATGTTTAAGAATACCCATTTTTCACTCGTTGCTTAGGCGTAGTGACATTGAGCCTATGATAGCAACTTCTCTTCTGGGGCTTCACGAACTTAGCCTTTTCTTTTGTCAGAGAACTATTTCCAAACAGTTTGGTCATTTGCCCTTGATTACAACAGCTGTGTGAAGAGTCTAGCAACTCACCACATTTTAGTTCATCACTGCCGTCGTTGCAGTCGTACCGGTGGTCACACACCTTTTCTGCTGGAATGCATTTTCTGGAAGATTTGCAGGCGTACTCTCCACGTAAACACTTAATGGGGCCTCCAATTGATCTTTTTTCATTGCCTGAAATTGTCTGTCTAAATTTTGGGCTTTATATTCCAATTTTTATTATGTGTGGAGAGGATTTGCTTTCCTTTCCATTCACAAGTTCTCATCTCAATGAGAGAAGTGGTGTAGCTATACTAGCTTTTTGTTGCTAACAGCCGAGTGGACACCCCGTCTATCTCTCTTCCGTCAACCCTACGACAGAATTGCCACTTTTTCTTCCCATTTAATCTCTTGTATTCCCCACCCACACGAAAAGGAATGAATAGGTGGTTGTGGGAAGTGACCCAATTCAGAGCATACCAAAATAAATCAAATCGATTGGAGAGAGAAAAAAGACAAAGAAAGAACACCCTCCCTTGCGCAGCTCTCTATTCCCATACTCTAGATGCTCGAGTTCCACTAGTTTTGCTTATACTCAATCCCGGAAATGGCCGTTTTCGACCACTTGCCGAACAACATGTCCTCATATACTCCTCAAACTCCTGTGAGCAGCCGCAAAAAAGCTGGGAAACCCAAAAAACTTGCCAAATACGTTCAACAACAGCCCGTTTCAAACCCTAAAATTGGAAGCAAAAGAGTTTTGTTCGAGTACCCACCATTGCCGGAGATCCCCCTCTGTTTTGTGATCACCATTGGAGCTATAGCTTATGGATGGTATTGTGTGTATTCGGTTAGCCAGAGGTATGAATTTCGTATTGGACAATTGGCCAGGATCAACAACCTACCCTTCTTTGGCATCAGATTCAAGGTAGTTTTTTGGGTGGTTGTAAATACAGTCGAACCTCCCCAATCCGGCACCCTTCGGGACCGAACAAGGGTGCCGGATTAAGGAGCTTTCACTGTTCTCTGAATAGTTGGCTTCGACAACTCTACTCAACTACTTCTCCAGGACCAATTCAACTGGGAGTGGACCACCTGGAGTCCCTTTGCTCTATCCTATTTGCCATTCTTATTGGCTCACTTCCTGGTTTTCAATCTGAGCGAGCAATGGCTGCCGGAAAAGTGGTGGCTTTGCCTCAACATTGCGCTCTCCATGGCCTCCTCAGCTCACATCTTCACCGTCAAATTGTTGGTGTGTTCATTGCTGCAGGGAGCTTTAATATTTTTGACTACATTCTATTGCCGGTACTTTTTTCGGGTTGGAATTGCCTGCAAGATTGTGAATTTGGGTTTTAATTTAGAAAAACTCTGGCTGTTTGGATCAGCTCGTTGCCTATCCTCTACATAGTGATGAACCATTCCTGGCTTTTGTCTGAGAACGTCTTTCTGGTGCTACTATTTGTGTCCTACACCCTGCTCTCCTATATGTCCTTCTGTTTGGAGTGGGTCAAAGGGCGTGTGCCAGCAAAGACTGTGCCGGGTCTGGCCTTTAGAATGCTCTTTTACAGTTTTTACCAGTAAGTCTTCTACTTCATTTGCCTGTAGTGTAAGAAATCAAAGGAAAATCCAGACTTTTGGCAAAATCTCATGACTATAACTTTGTTCCCTCTGATTTCAGACCCTACCTCTTCTCGCTGATTGTCCTGTACCCAGACTTTGAACGTCAACTCAAAGAACGACACCTCAAACCCAGAAATTGGCCCCAAATTCTCTTCTTCGCCGCCAGAATAGCCTTTTGGTGGACCCTGATCGAGTTTATTCTCCACTTTTTCTACTTTGAGACCATTCTCAACGATATCCGCTTTGCTTCCCAACTACCCAAAAACGAGTTTGTCACTTTGGGAATGGCTCTAGGCGCCTTCTTCCACCTCAAATATGTGGTCATATTCGGGCTGCCGGCTGTGTTCGCCCGTCTGGACAACATGCAACCACCCAAGGGCCCAATTTGCATCTCCAGAGTGGGACTCTACTCCAAGATTTGGAGGGGCTTTGACAGAGGACTGTATGCCTTCTTCAAGCAATACATATTTGTGCCCATTTGTGCCCCCAGCTTTTCTTTGGGTCGGAAGATTGTGGGAGTGCTGGTGTCCTACACTTTTGTGCTCCTCTGGCATGGCTTTTTGCACCAGAATATAGTAGGTTTTGGGATTTTTTCTGGGGTGAGGGTTGACCCGAGAGAGTTATTTGGCGGAAATTTGAAATTTTCGAATGATATTCTCCATAAGTCGGCATATTCCTACATTTTTAAGAAAGTAATTTACAGTACTGAAATGTAATCCTGAATCGGGCGCTAGGTAAATTGACCCTCGAACCTATCTTATTCTTAATGTCGTGTTTTATGCACTACATATAGGTACCCCAACCATATGAGTAGAGCAATTTAAACGCTTGGAGCAATTTAAATTTAATTAAGTAGAGCAATTTAAACGCTTTAAACGCTCATTCCAAATATCTGAAAGTACAATAAAGGGCATCCCAACCACCACCTATCTCTGGGTAGGGATGCAATTGAGTTTTCCCTCCGCCCGAATTACACTTAAACATAGGATTTTGCACCTTATTTACGACGGTCAATTTATCGTTGCCTCCTGAATCGATCGGGTATAAAAATTTTTTCTTGCGGATATGTGATCAAAATGATTAAGTCGTACTTTTTGAGTGGTTTATTAGAAATGATCATAGCTCAGCAAGCAACAATCATATGGACCAGATCTCAAGGGATTTTGATTCAGATCAACATTTGGAATTAGTAATGACTTTTCGAAAAAAAATCTTATAAAACTTTTGACTTTTGTAACCCTCAAAATTTCAAATTTCTGCCAAACAACTATTCTCAAAACCCGACCTGCTCCAATTGCAGGTGTGGATCGCCCTGAACATAGTTGAACTCTTTGTGGAATTTGGAGGCAAAGCCCTGTACACCATCCCCTCCCTCAAACAGTTCAGAGAAGAGCACATGTCTGACCCCAACTTCAGACGTCTCCTAGCCATACTCCAAATCCTGCCCTTTGCTTTGGGCCTCTACTCCAACTTCTATTTCCTGGGTGGGAGTGAAATAGGCTGGATGTTTGTGGATCGCATATTTCTGCAGGAAACAGTCACCCTCAGGTGGCCGTTCTTTCTCTTAATCACAATCGGCTATTTCTACATGCATGTGGGCATGGAGACCGAGCGGTGGGGACTCGACCAGCATGAAAAGAAGGCAGAAAAGGAGGGTTTGCAAACCAAAAATAAATAATGTTTGTGTTAGTTGGGGTTAGTATGTGACAAATAAAGCAGCTCCTATCACTATCAAAGACATCTATCAATGCAGCTAACTCTCCCGACAAATAGACCTTGGGTGGGACCTTAGTGAGCCCTATCAGGAGGCACAGTGACCGTCTGTCTAACTGCAAGGCTAGGACAGGACCATCCCCTTGCCGTAAAGGACGGCATGGTCTGTTCGAGGCGAAAAATGGCTAGTGCGACTTGAATAGTATAAGACGACCAGCCAAAATTCTTGCAAAGAGGTCAGAAATGTGGACAGCGACCCTAAAAATGACAGACCTCGTTTTGATTTTAAACGGTCAATGTAGTGAAATTTGAGAAAGGATGCATGCCCCAATCTGGAATCAGGAAGCGATCTTATTCCAGATCTATCATTGAGCTACCTAGGCAATTATTTTAGGGCCCTATTCCCGAGCTCAAAACTGTTTTTCGAAAACCAAGTTTATTATTTCTATCATAAATTTTTAAAACAAATATTAGGTCGTGTCAAAAGTGTGTAGTTTTTACGCTTTGAGCTTTTGTCTTCTTTATTGTCGTTTTTTCATCTATTTTCTTGTGCATTCATTGTTGAATTCATTATCTGTTAGGTTTAAGCTTCGAATCAACATAGGCCTCAATCATATTCGCCACGCGATGCTCTTCCTGTACGGCAAAAGTCTCTCAGAGGTGATGTTTACGGGGCTGATACGATCAGAGTGCTTGTTCAGTGTGCTCCTTCATGAAAGTCGCAGAATTTGAAGGGGAATATTTGGTTAATTAGTGTTACTATATTTTTAAATTATGTAAAGATGAGGTCGTAGATCCCAACATGACCTACAAAATTGTTTTTTAGATTAAAGTTATAGGGTAAGTGATTAGAACGACTAAAAGGAATTTTTGGAGAAAACCCGGCTTAAGCTTGCGAACGGGGGCCTGCTACAGCGCTCAGCACTTTATTTTCATTAGTTATTGCTTGTGGGGTGCCCAACCAAATCCTTACACTATACCAGATGGGTCACCTGATTAGTTTGAGCAGTGCCAATTCAAAGGTTCATATCTTTATCGGTGCTCCTTACCCAGGCGGTGTACGCTGCCAGGATTTTTCCTTTTTCGAGAGAATCAGCTGCATATATTAATAGGGTGAATCAGGAACACAAAAATTCAACTAAAACCCCCTTTTGTTGAAAATTATTCAGGCTTGCGTGAAAGACCATCTAGAATGTTTAATATGGTTTCAGTGACGTTTAACTTGTCACCGATGTATTAAATATTTTCTAGAGTAGAGCTTTCAAAAGATAACTTGCAAGAGTGACTACAGTTTGGGTGGTTAAAAGCAAACAATCCAAAAATAAATTTTTACTGTTTATAATAGCATTTTGGCACTACAGTCGAATCTCGTTATAGTTCTCTCTCACCATGCTGTCCCTTTAAGGCCGGTCCCCTGGCAGACCACTATAGCGAGAGTCGACTGCACCTATATTTTTGTTAAAGGCTGATTAGTAGTACCATTTTATGTTCCTTGATTGCGTATAATTATGTGTATACCGTTGGCACAAAACATTTCATCTGAGGACTGTTGCTGTAGATGCTCTTCTGGACCACAGTCATCCAGTCCATCGCAGCGCTGAGTGATGGCCAAACATTTGGTCTGACACTCCCATTGGCTGGGCAAGCACTTGCGGGGCGAAGAACTGACTTAAATGCAGGGTTAGTGGCAACAGCAGCAGGAATTGTGTTTGGCAACACTATAACAGATGGCAATACTTTTTCAAAGTCTTTTGCATTTTGGAGCGAAATAATCAGAAAAACAGTGAATTATAGAAATGATCCCTAAAAATTTCGAGTGATTTAACCTAAAATTCTATAAATTTGAGGTTGATTAAGATTTATGTTGGCGTTTTTTTGTCAACTAAGACTTTTAATGAATTAAAAAATGAGCAAAATATTAGGGATTGCAAAAGTAGTGCCAGCCGTTCTACATCTAAACACTACCATCACCACCATTCAGAAAGCACTCAGCAAAGCAATTACAAAAATAATGAGTGATATTAAAAATAGATATAATAACCCAAATCCAGTGCACAAATTTACGCTTTTTTAAAAATTAATACTGGACAAGCTAAACCTACGTGTGGTCTTGCAGCACTGTCCCTCAAGACAAGCTGTTCCAGCAGGACACACCGAGTGGCTCCTGCAACACAACGGTTTTAAACAAAACGATGTAGGTTTTTTCAAATCGTGTTGAAAACAACACATTTTTGTGTGTATGCTCTACATGTGTCAAAACTGTAGAGGTTACTTGGGCATATGTTTTCAAAAAGATTATGCAACCATACTTTTCGATGTTTAGTATTTTTGGATTTCCCGTGTATTTACTTATTCTTATTTATTTTATTTAGAGGGCATTTTGCTGTGTCATTCAATTTTATAGCTTCTTATCTATAACATATTTAAAATTGATTTAAAAACTTTAGACAAATTCAGATGGCTATTCCGATCTGGATGTAAGTCGGCATCGATCTTCCGACCTGAGCTCGGTTGTCATTACCTGAGTAACCTAAGCATATCAATAAGCGTAACAAAAGAATCTAACAGGGATTCACATAGCTGGTTTACTAGAAAACGACCTAATGCTGAATCGCAATGCATTTAAGAATGGTAAATGTAGCATATGGGCGGGGTGGTGGGTAGTATCGCACTTTAAATCACGCTTAACAGGATTCTAAAGAAAAATAAAACACACGATATACAGTTTAGAATATAAAAATGAGGCTGAGGTCCATTATTAATCTGACGTTTTGCCCAGTTACACATAGTGAAGCTGAATTTTTCACTGGGCCAAGTCGTCAAAAAAGGTTGGAACATTTTGAGTACTTTGACCATAAATGTTACCAGCAGTAAGATCCACCATGCCTTAAAAGTACCTTTTACATCGGCAAAAATACTTGAAAGTACTTTGCTACAAAACTTACAAACTGAACTCTGGAACCGAGCCATCCGGACAGCTGACTGTTGGCTGACCACCACCTAAACTTTACCAATAGAATTTGGACACAAGAATTTAGCCTTTTTTCAGTTCGGATCTTTTTCTTGCCTGGCCCTCCTTGTTCATTATTCATAATAACTAAGAAAACTGGTCCTATCTTAGAAGCGGGTAGTTTGTTGCCTTGATTCCCTCTGCTATTTTTCCGTCATTTTTTTATTTTGTTCTCATTTTTTACAGATCTTATACAATGGATTTAAGGGTCTGATACTTTGATCATCAATTAATATGCTTACAAGCAAAATGGCGCGAAAAATGCTGCTGATGCTTTGTTGGACTCCTACATTGCAGTATGGATCTTTTGCCAGAACTGCTGTGCAAAGATATGGAATTTTTTGGAAGAACTTGTTGACCAAATAAAAAAAATTGATGACTAAATCTGTTAATATTAATGTTGAAGTCGTCGTTGTTGCTGCAAATCTCAAAAAATAATGGAATAACAACAGGGGGACCATGGCAAAAAACTACCCGCTTCTAGGGTACTGCCAAAAAACGTCTGTTTTTGTAATTTTCCCACGAAAAAGTTTAAAAAAGCTATTAAACACCTTGCACCTCCACCAATTCAAATCCATCCGAGGTCACAGTCAACCAGCCAAAAGTGCCGGTGTCCAGCCCTTCCTCCAGCACCTGTTTGACCCTCTCAAAAAGGACCCCTTTCGGCACATTTGTGGGTCTTGCAAAGGTGATGTCCACCACTACCATGGTGCCTACTACTGTTTGGAACCGGAATGTGAGCACTGAAGAGCCTCTGTAGGAGGGCTCTTTGCCTTCCAGCAGGAAAGTGATGGCTGCAACCACTCTTTCCGCTGTTTCACGGAATTCGGAGGAGTTAACCTGCTTAAGATTTGTGGAAAAAGGCACTTTGGGAATGTTGAAGGAGAGTCTGTAGACATCCTGGGTGGTACTTGTGGGTGCACAGGGGACTATTAGAACGACTAGAGCTAGCCCCCAGAATAGGTGGGGCATGGTTTAATGCTATGATTTGCACAATTTATTGAGAAAATGTGGAAATTTTTACAAGTATCGGGTGAAAAATAAGGTTAGACTATATCCAACCTAGGACCTGCTATTTTGATGATCATATAAATTTGAAACTCTTGAACGCACGCAGGCCACGTTGGTTTTTCTATAGCTTTTCAAAATTGGTTTTAAACTATGTTTTTTACTTGGAGTCCTTCATAATGCTTGACATAATATATAACATTGTGATGAAAATTGGTACAGTCGAATCCTTCTACAGCGCCACCTCTACATAACTCCACCTATCTATAATGCCACCTTGTAGACTGCAACTATGAGTGGCCTTATAGAGGGTTTCGATTTTATTCTAGTAAAAATAAGATAGGTTATCTGAACTGGTAATCTCAAACAATATTGGTAAAAGGGAGTTTTTTGTATTTTTGGATTGTGTTACCCATTTTCAGTTTTTTTTCGGAGGCGCCTTAGGTAAAATGACAGCTGGCATGGTTTCTTTCAAACTCTTGATATTTTTCAATAAATACCACCTTTGATAGTTTTTTATTCTCAGAGCACCCGGTAGGCAAAGTATCCTCAGGAATACGAATTTGAAAAGAAAATTTTAGAAAAATGCTCGGTTGCAGAGACACAACCCAAAGTTGGATGGTCCGTAGTGAAACTTTGGATCATGTATCGGCAACAAAAGCATCTTTTTGAAATTCTGTTTTCATATTCCAAGTCCCGAGGACATTTGGGGCACTAGGGGACCTTGAATAAAAATCTTATTGCAAAAATGGGTGATGCTATTCAGTGTATCCAAAAGACATTGACTATGTGTTCATTGGTAAGGCTTTTTTGAAATTACTTTTATTTTCTACGCCGACTTTTTGAGCTGAACAATTATGAACTCGGTCGCAACACCCAGTTTTCCCATAAAAGTTGAAAAAAACAACGTTGAAAAATAGTAAAAACTCAATGGCCAAGGCCAATTTTTTGGCATTTTTACTGTCTGGCTTTTCTCAACTTTTTTATGGAAACTCGATCCTGCGATTAAATACAGACACCGTTGAGACACTTTTCTACAAAAAAGTCGATTTTTTTCAAAAAAATTGTTGACCACAAATTGACTTTTTGCCTTAGTCCCCCAAGGTAAGCCACCTTTGAAGGATAACTGGATACCCCAAAAAAGCTAAAAGAAGATAGAGTTTGAGCATAGTTTTGATTACTGGGACCCACCGCATATGAAAACTGGCATGCATACTGTTTCTATGCATTTAGAGTTACTTTTGAGTGATTTATGTCTCAGGTAGCGCACTTCTCAACCCCAAGTCTCCAACCCTTAGGCATGAAGAGTTAGAGATGCACGCACAGATAAAACCGAGCAAGACATTTGACAAATACTGCATTAGGGACTCTTTTTGCCAAGTTGCAGCATTATAAACATAGCAGGGTACCTATAAATAAGGTGTTTACATTGCTAAATTAATTCTACCAAAGTTTTGGCTTTGTAACGTGTCGGCCCTTGTCCTACAAATGTATGTTCAGAAGACTTATTTCAAAAAACTGCTCTACAAAAAATGAATCCAAAAACCCAAACAAGTTCAATCAGTGGTTTATTTTAAGGATCTAGCACCAAGCCCCAATTTCAGTGCAATAAAAAGATAATAACGAAAACGGCCAAATGTTGCTGGAAATAGGAGAAACACACATTTTAATTCTGCTACTAGCAGCACCACCAGTCCTTGCACATACAATAGTTGCTTCTCTAAAACCTCCTTATTCCCCCCATTTCTATGATTTTTTGGTACAAAGGGCACAACAACTACACCAACAACAACAGTAGCAGCAGCACCAAAAAAGTTTAAACGGAAAAGCAGATTTGAAAAGAAAGCAACCATATTTCCCC
>JAKMXJ010067153.1:0-14558 GCA_029339935.1 Anguina tritici | reverse complement strand
TTTTGAGAGGTTGAAAAATAATTACCCCGGGGTAATTAATAGAGAATATACGGTATGTCGAAAATTTATCCCAAATTTTAGCAAAAAAATATTGGTACTTATGGGTTATCTCGTCCCATTTTTTAAAATTGTAACAACCTTATTTTCTGCATTCCAATGTAATTTTTATACTATACAATGATAAAAAAAGGTGTTTTAAGCCACTTTCCGACACAAAAACTCGATTTTTGGGGAAAACTATTTTGGCTAAAAATTGATTTTTTGTCCTTGGGTACCAAGGTAAACCAAGTCTGCTGGTACCAAAGGGGCTTAAAAAGACCAAGTATGAACATAGTTTTCAATGCTGTCGCCTACCACATACATACCACACATATGCTTGCTTTTTCCATGCATCTAGAGCTATTTCTGAGTGACTTATGTCTTGGGTATGTTTGTGTGTGCGCATCTGAGACCCAAGCCCTTCGGGGCAGATGGCTTTGGAGAGGTCGGCGGAGTACGAAGTGCTTAGAACCTCCAAATTGAGCTCCTGGAGGGCGGCTTTGATGACATTTGCAACATGCGGTCTGGCATTATCGCGGAGTATGATGATTTGGCCTCTTCTGCCGAGTCTTTTCTGCTGAAGAGCCTCGTGTACTCGGTGCAACTGGGATACGTAGAGGTTCTTCTTGACGATCTTGTTCTTCTTAATATCTCCCAGTGTACTAGGAACTCCCAGTCCCACCAGACACAAATGACCTCCTTTCTGGATGGAGATCCTGCTTTATCCTCAGCTTTGGCGTGTCTTCTAGGGCTACCCACTCATTCCTCTGCTTCATATTGACGTAGAGGCATCACTTCTCGTCTCCGGTGACAACTCTGTATACGAATCGGTTTTTATGGCCACGGGTATCTCCATGGCGAGCAAGATTTTGAACGGCAAACAACATCCGTTTTGTCTTTTGTTTTTCAATCGGTTTAAGCTCCCAATTTTTGAGTGAATCCTATGGATTTGAGGTGGTTACAGATGGTCTTTGATTCACAGCTCATCTTCTCGGCCAATTCTCTTTGCGCAGATTTTATTTTTAACAGAAAGCATTAAACATGTCAAAAAATAATTTTCAATTTACTTGTGACAAAAATTTGCATTCAACATGAAATTTCTGCTTGACATACATCGACCAGGACATCGACTATGTCAATGTAGAACGTAGCGGAATATCGAATTTTCTGAAAAAGAATGTATTAACATGTAATAGAAAAAAAGGTGAGGAATGAGGTGAGGAACAACTAAACCTTTAAAACCTTAATTGGCAAAGAAATCGGATATCGACTATGTCGATGTCATATTGACCTCGACCGCAACATCGACCGCGACGTCGAGGAGTGTGACCATGATCGACCTCGACCCCGACCTCGACTAAGCAGTGTGACCAAAGCATACGTAGAATTTTAATCCCTGAAACGAATAAGTGGCACCTGACAAAAATAAAATTGAACAAATATTAGGACAGCAAAGTAGGAAAAACCATGAATGCAAACCGTTTTGAATATAGAAAGGTGCGACAGAAAAGCTCTCATGCAGACACAATTGATCAGCTAAAAAAGAAAATACAGCAATTATAGTGGTAATGGGTACAGTCCTACTACAAATTTGATACTTTTGAATCACTCTACACATGCAAAAACATTACAAAAAAGAAAACACTGTTGGTGCCGTTTTTACGGTACAGAACCGACAAGTTCTTTAAAAACTACTTCACACATCAAAATTGCAGGAGGAAGCCTTAAAACAGCGGAAAGCTGATTATGACAACATGTTGGCAGAACTACAAAGAGCCCAGGATGCCAACACCAAAAGCCACGAAGAAACTGAAGAACTGTTCTCAGCCATTCAAGAAATTGCACTCAATCTAGAGCAAAAGAAGGCGGAATGCAACCAGCTGACCAGTGAAAATGAAGCGTTATCAGTAAAAATTCCATTCCTGTTTAAAAGTTTGAAAGAACTGTTCAAAAATTTAGGACGACATTGCTAAGAAGAACCTAGAAGTAGTGACTTTGACCAGCAAATTGGATGAGATGAAGGAGGTCAATGTGACACAGAAGAAACGTGTCTACGAAAACATCCAGAACATGTTGCGAGAGTTGTCGGAATTGGGCAGCAATTATCCTGTTTCAGAAAAGGTTTCCTTGCGCTTTTGATCCTGATTAGTGACAGAAAAGGGGCTAGTCCCAAATCTTAGCTTGGCTTCGTAAAAAGGTTGACTTGAAGGTCTCGCTTATGACGGTATACCGGGTGCAACCCCCAACCCCTAAACACAGCATATTGCCCTTGTTTTCAATAGGTATACACGAATTTCTTACCTTCATTAAGTCTAACAAGCTCCATGTGGTTAAAACATACAGAATGGATTTTAATGGTGGGGGTGTGCATTTGGTTCTATATGCCCGATTATCACTATTCAGACCCAAAGGATCGGCCCAGGTTTCTTCAAAATTTTTAGCCATAAGAAAAGACCGGAGATCACGTTAAAGAACCATACCCATTGTCAGCAATGAGATTTGTCCAAATTTGAATGTTACCGAGACATTTCTCTTTCGCCCACCGCTTTTCTCTTACCTGCCGATTGAAAAAAATTAAAACGACATGAAAGAGAAAAGCAGTAGAGGAAAGAGAAACTATCTCGCAGGGTCCTTTAAAGGGCACCTTTCTGTCATTATTCCTCGGTTGAATGTCATCATGACCGGAAAGCAATACCAAAATAATTTAGTTTACTAGTGAAGTGATTGACACCGAGAAGCCTTTTGACGAGGAACTCCTTGCACACGCACGAATTTGGTAATATTTTTTGCAAAAATATCAGTGGAATACGTTTATTTTTCAGCATTTCCAAGCTGACTAGTGATTTCAAATCCAATCAGCAGGTAAATAAAAGCTTTTTTAAAGGACACTCTGTTCTTCACGGCATAGCAGCATTTAGTAAACTTTTGATTCCCACTTTTTTAACTTTAATATTTTTAGGGGCAAATGACAAAATACCCGGTACTTATCTTTTATCCGGCAAACATTTTAGAATTCTATTTTTCACAGTATTAAACCATTTTTAATGGTTAAAAAGATGCATTTATATATTTTGAAATTATTGTAATTTAAGAAAAATGAAGTTTCGCGATCTACCAAAGGGAGGAAAGGCGAGCATAGAATTTTTGCAAGTTGTAAAACAATAAAAGTTATTGCAAAAAGTGTATTTAAAAATGTTCGCCGGATAAAGGATAAGTACCTAATACCCCTATGACAAAACACCCCCGCGACACAGTATCCCCACTATCTGTACCGGACCTGATCGGGGTTCCGGTCATCGCAGCCAGTACATGCCCTCTGAATTCCACACTTTCTTGCATTCACTTTTTAGAAGAGTATTCAGTATTCCTGAAATGCACGCTTTGTTCCTGACTTGAGCAATGACTTTATTCGTTCTCTATAGTTGAGAAAATTTCGAATTACAATAGTTCAAATATAAAAAATTAACCACAGTCGTGGTAGTCTCCAAATGTTTTTCTTTGTTCCTTATAGCTTAGATGGATTCAGATCACATGCATGAGCTGTTACAATCCTGAATTTTGTAGAACTTCACAAAAGCACGTAAAACCCCAACGGCTTGCTTGATGAAATTTGCCTGTTTGTAAAATCACGACATACCTTTTCATCCAGCTACAAGTCGTCAGTTATATCGCGTAAAAATTTTTCCTTCATTGTCTCCTTTAAGATCGCGGTGCCCGATGTGCATCCGTCCATCATGAACGAGCTTCATGCATCCTCTGTTAGATAGCGCAGCATGCGACTTGACTAAAATAGCATTCATTTAGCTATGTATCCATAGCTCTTTGATCACCCCTTGAGGCAGTTGAATGAAGCACGCTTGATTGTTTGACAAAGCTCAGCCATGTTTGCGATTAGTCTTGTGTAGGAATGCTTTTGACCCACTCCGGAGAAAGAAGTCACATCGAGTCAAGTCAAATTAATAAGCCGGCCAAGCGAATAAAGAAGGAGCATTTGGCGATCCACGGCACATCCATCTCAATGGAAACGTTTCGTCTAACCGGTTCCGAAAAACAACAGCCCAATGCTGAGGGGCACCGTCTTATTGGAAAAAATCCAATTAAAAAATGGCTATTCTGAAAGAAAATAAAAATGTTCCTCAGGAACACATTTTTGAACTGAAAATAACAAATATTTTGTGTGATTTTGGTATCATTCGTTTCCTATCCTCTCAGCTTTTGAATAAAAAAATTATCTCGTCGAAGTATTGCAAATTCAAAAAATTATGGACAAAATTGCGTCACCCCGTATACTGGCCTATGCAGTCGAACCCCTCTAAAATGCTCTAGGGACCGGCTACAAGGTAGGGTTATACAGAGATGACGTTATCGAGAGAGTCTGTGGATCCAGGCCAACCTAAAGCGGCCTCAAGGTGGCGTTACAGTGGGGGTAAACCTAAGCATATTTTAAATACAGCGATTTTCCATTAATTTTCGTTTGGTCCGAGTTTCTTTGTTTTTCACTTTTGTTAGAACACTGTTAGAACAAGATTCGGGTGTAGACTTTCGAGCGAGTTACAGATGATTTCGCAACAAGGATTGAGACGTCTATTGAATCTGGAAGAAATTACTTTGAATGAAATTAATAGTTGATACGATATTTTTTCCATTATTTCTGTTATAGACTTACTGGAAGTTTCCGACAGATGGTTCGCGCGAAATCGGATATCGGCAGGGCGAGAGGTTACCTAGACCAATTTTTCAGAAGTGCTCAGGTTTTTTGGGACCCCCTGTACTTTCCCTTTTCTCCAAGCTAATACTTTTACTTGTGTCTTCAAGGAACTTTTTTGTGATTTTGGCGGTCAAAATCTTTGAACGTCATGGCTGTCATTAAAAACTTGCTTGCTATCTCAAACACAAAAACTTTCTGAGGAACTAAGAAAAGTTTTTTATTCAGAAAAACTCATAAACCCGTGCATCGTCTGAGCTATATATCAGAATATTCTTTGTTTTAATCGGATATTTTTCAGAAACTTTCCCAGCTTGAGAGTGGCTCTGGAGACGTGGTCAAGAAGCTGGAAGCTGTGGACAAGGAGCTGGCTGACTGTCGTCTGGAGTTGCAGCAGGTGGAGAAAAAGAACAAGTCCCTTCAAGGTGAACTGTTTTCGGGCATAATCGCACTTAAATTCCTCTGAAAGCGTCTGGCATTGTTTTTAGCTAATTTCACATTTACTTATTTCAGAGAGCATCGAAGCCCAAGAGAAAACCAAACGGCAATTGGAGGACGATGTGGACGCACTCAATGCAAAACTGGCAGGAACTACACAAAGCTCAGGCAAAGTGGATGAAGAGGTTCAACAGCAGCACCAGAAACTAGTGGCACAGCTCAGAGACCAGATAGCTTTGAAGAACAGTCAGCTCAAACAGCTCAATGTAGGCATTTGTCAATGTTACCAATTGTGTTAGCGATTGAATGATGCATTGCAGGATTCCCTTCAAGAGCTGCAGCTAGAAAAGGAAAAGATTGTGCAGGACTTTGAAAGACTCAAGAATGACGAAGTAGAGAAGGAGAGGCGCTTCAAGGACTTGTCAGCTGCTTCTGACAAGCGGTAATCTCCCTTCCTTTTTCATCTCTACTCCCTGAATTAATTTTTTCGGACGAAACTATAAGAAAAGTGGGACAGTATTGTGGTATACCGCCAATAATATTTTTTCAAAGTCAAGTTTTATCGTCTCCTAAGCAATTCCTATGCGTTAAGCACGATAGAAAAGCTGTTTTAAGACACTTTCCTACAAAAAGGTGATTTTTTAAAAGGTTTTTTTCACCGACAATCGACTTTTCGCCTTCATTCCCAAGTTAAGCCACCTCGGGAGGGTACAAAGGTTAAAAAAGACGGATTTGAACACAGTTCTGATTACTGAGACTGACCGCATATAGAAACTATGGTATGCATGTTGCATCCAGAGTTATTTTCAAGTGATTTACGTCTCAGATATGTTTGTCTGCGCATCTCTAGCCTTTCATGTTAGAAATGAAAGGCTTAGAGAAGAAATGGAAAGAGAAGAGATGAAAGTTTTGAAGAATTAGAGATGCGTGCACAAACTTAACTGCGAGATGAATTTGGGCAATATTTGTGAAAAAATGTACTAAGATGTAGTTTTGCTATGTTCCAGCAATAAACAAGTGGTATAGTGCCAATAAATAAGGTGTTTAGCTTGGTCTTCCAAGGCAAAAAGTCAATTATTGGTCAACTTTTTTGAAAAAGATCAATTTATTATGTCGGAAAATGTCTCAAACTTTTTATCGGGTTCAGCGCAGGAATCGCTTTAGCGAATTTAAAGCAAGCTTTTCAAAAAAATCATTTGGATGGGGTATAGTAGCGCCCGAATATCTATGGTCACGCGTGAAACTCATTGCACTCAAAGTATTTTTTAAAAGCCAAAACTCTGTAAAGACAGAGTCCAGCAACCAAAAGTACCAATCATAAGCCGATACTATCATCGTAAGAGAATCAGGATCCAAAAGTACAATACACATTTGAACTAACATAATCCAAATAATTAACCTCGATTATATCAAATTCCCCCTCCTTCCATTGCAAACAAGGGGCATTGTGTTGTTTTGGCAAGCGAAGCGAACAACACCCACCCAAACTACTGCATCCTTGCCTTTCCTATAGCATCCATGTTTATAGCGTATAAAAGTAGAAAGAAATAAGCAAAAGATCGATATTGTATCAAAAAATAGAATTTGCGTATACAATTTTGTAAAGTTAAAAATTATCAGAGGCCAAGGCTACCATTGAATGAAAAAATTTACCATACGATAACGCACCAAACTTTTTTCTAAAAAAGTCACTTTTCTACCCCTTTCTATTAATTCTTTTGTAGAGAGCAGGCCAAGCAGGATTTGAAGGGACTTGAGGAGACTGTCAACAAAGAGCTCCAGTCCCTGCACAACCTCCGGAAAATATTTGTGCAAGACTTGTCCCACAGAATGAAGAAGGCACCCACTGGTCCAGAAGCCGAGGAAGAGTTCCTGTCTAGTCCTGTGCAACGGCAGAAGATCATCTTTCTGGAGAACAACTTGGAGCAGCTCACAGTTGTGCACAAACAGTTGGTCAGGGATAATGCAGACTTGCGATGTGGTATGTAATCCAAAAACAGTGGAGTGGCGTCAAAAGGATTTTTTTCAATTTCAGAACTGCCCAAGCTAGAGAAGAGGTACCGAGCCAGTATGGAGCGCATTAAGAACCTGGAAGCGGCTCTTAGAGAGGTGAGTATATTCTATTATATATATTCTATAGGAACCTTTAGACACGGGCTCGAAATTTCAAAAAAGTTCCGGATTTCTCTATTTGATTTACACTAATTTGCAATTAAACAGCGAACTCAACACATGCATTGCGGAAAATTCTGGATTGGCACAGAGGGCTGAGTATTGCTAATCGAAACGGATAAAAAATTGTTTTAACAGCAAAATATGTTTTTGATCTTTTTTAAAAATTTTGAGCCGATGTCTACATTGCATACAAGTCCCGATCTATGAAAGCTTCTACTGTAATTTGTCATAAGGCAGTCGCAAAGTTCTTAGCCTGGGACGTTTTCATTGTATTTGGGTACGATTCCCGTTGCGTATATTTTTACCTTTACACGTTTTCAAATTTTTTAGTACGTTCAAATATTTTTTCATATTTTTATAGTACTGCTCAAACCGTTATAAAAATAACTACAGAGTGCTTCAAAAAAACGTAGAGGCTTTTTGAAAACTCTGCGTAGGTATTTCCTCAGCCACATTTTGCGACAGAATTTAAACGAAGTTTTACAGCACAGAACAAACAAAACAAAATTTTTTATTGATATCCACTTTTCCATTCACGGTACCACATTACATAACCAGATCCAGATCCCTTTTGACTGCTGTCGCTGACTATTTGCGGACTGACCTTGAAAAACTTTGCAATGTTGCCTCAAATTGACGAAAGCTGGACGCAAATCTCGATTCATTTTAAAAATGAAACAGAAAGTTAGTAAAAAAGGTGTAAAGAAAACATTCGAAACATTTTGAATGACATTTTTCAAAAAATCTCCCTTTTTGGAGCACCCTGTACTATCATACAAAACTGGTAATCTAATAAACGAAAACATATTATTGGTCCGTTAAACTGCGAATTAAAAAAATAATGCGATCATTATGTACTTTTAAACAAATTTAATTGTGTGACGCTTGCAGACAAAAGAGAATGCTATGAAAGACCGTAAAAAGTACCAGTTCGAGGTGGAGAGAATCAAAGGTAAACTTTTATGGTCAAGCCTTTTTTTTGGGGCTTGGTCACGGTTTGTTTTGAAATGGTGCAAATTTAAATTGGTGGGGCCTAATAGTACGCGTGTGTATTGGCACGAAAGACGCTTGAAAAAATCCTTTTCTTAAAACAAAATTTGAAAAGTTAATCCTTTTTTCTGTACCGAATAATTTTTGTACCAAATTTGGTTTTTTCTGTACCGAATTTGATCGTTTTCGTATCAAATTTCGTTCTTTATCAGACAGTAAAATTCCCAATTAAATTTGGTACAAAATAAAAACCGTATAACCTCTTTTATAAGAGCCTCTACTTTGACGCTTTGTAACTGGACGCAGAAAAATGGTTTTATATTGTTCTCTATTCTCTTTTTGTTTAACTCCTACGAGCTTTAACGATTCCTCTTTTTAAAGTTTGGTTGGACTCTTAAAAATCTCTAAATTGGCCAAAGATTTTCCCGATTTCTGGAGGGTTGAAAAATAATAGACCCGGGTCTAATGACAGAGGTGATACAGATACAATTTGATACAGAAAAAAATTATTAACTTATTTGAAAATGGCTAAAAAGTTTTGTTCAAATGCATTCCATGCCAAGACTTACTTGTACTATTGGAGCTCGCCAATTCATAGTTGGACGACTTCAAATCAAGCCGTTATCATGCCCCTTAAATTCCTAATATGATAATGTTTGCAGAGGCCGTCAGACAACGAAACTTGGCCAGGAGAGGTCTTCAAATCGGTAACTTGATCACATTTACATACCTTCAAAAAACTTGTTAAAAGTTGGATTGATCAAGTGGACAAGTCTCCTAAACCAATCCGTTAATTTTTTTTTATTTTTTCGTTTTTTTCTTTAATTACGCTCATTTCTGACAAAAACTGAGATCGTGGCATGCTGCAACAATTCAAATTGATTCTACTAAAGTGGTAAATCTGATTTTATGCCCTATTTTGGGTATAATTCATCTATATCAGGTTTGAAAAAACTGAAATGTAGGACATAGGTTTAAAGGTCGGGTGTCACCTCTAGAACAATTATAGGGTTTTTGCAGTTTAATCATCATTGCCTAGCATATATTAGAAAAGGGAACGCAATAGATGAGAATTATTTCAAGGATAGGAGTGGGACTGCTTACAGGCTGGGAACGGTGTTTTCCTACCCCAAGTATCTCCTCCTACACACATTTAGGCGTAGGCACAAATTATCCAAACTTTTGACATTATTGGGATACATATATTATCTAAATAAACCAACATTTGCAGCCAAACCCATCCGTCCTGGTCAGCACTATGGTACTGGCAATGCTCCAGTGCCAGTCATTCGTCCAGGAAATGGTTAGTAGTTTAAAAGAAATCATTATTACAACAAGAGTGGGTCCCCACGGAAATCCTCGGCTAAAATGCAAAAATTTCCCGGGAAAACTATTAATTTCAGTGAAACCTCGATAATCCGGCTCCTCTTCAAGATACACAGCTGGATCCATGCATTTTTACCCCAATCTAACTAAAAAGTTATATAAATTGCGAATATGTCCTTTGTTTCTCTGAAACTCGACAGTTTTGCCATCAAAAAACAAAACCTCGACGTTATCTTAACATATCCCCCCCCCAACATTTTTTTCAAAATCAGTTTTTATTGTGTCCTGGCAATTCTCATACGCTAAAAGCGGTGTTTTGTATGGTTTTTCAAAAAAATTACCAAAAATGTAATGTTTTGCCTCGGGGGACCAAAATAAATACCTTATAGGTACGATTCCATTTTCATATTGCTGGAACTTGGGAAAAGGAGTCTCTAATGGATGTATGATCAAGAGAGTATTGCTCGGATTCATTTCGGAGCTAACTCTAAGTGGGATATATTAGGATAGTGCCAAAACCTTTATATACTCTCTAACGAGTTAGTTAAAAAAGCCTCGATTTAACGATACCCCAGGGGACCAACCAAAGGTATCGTTAAATGGAGGCTCGAATGTAGTCATTTCGTTTGGTTGTCGGCCAAACAAGGACTAAAAATAGTATCCTTCAATCGAGTGTATCGTTAAATCGAAGTTTGACTGTAAAGACATCAATATCCGAATTAGCAAAAGATTTCAGGGATTGGGGTAAAAAATTAGTAGGACCCAGCTGGGGATCAAACTTGTGAGGGTGTCAGATTACTGAGGGTTGACCACGTTGGAGGGAACAGAACATGCGTTTTAGCTTTGTATGGATAAAAACGCATATGCTTATGAGTGTTTCTTGTAGGAAAATGACTTTTCTGGGGACTTATTTACTTTGGGGTGGGGCCACCAATTTTTTTGCTTTTTAAAATTTTTTGGAATATATTTTTTAATTTTTTTATTTTTACTTATTTTCTTTAAAAAAATATTCGGAAAAAAATTTAAAAAAGCGAAAAAATCGACGCCCCGCCCCCAAAGTAAATAAGCTCCCAAGTAAAATGACCAATTTGATATTGATGACCCTAATCTACTGTCCGGTTTTAGCTCGAGTTAAGAACGTACACAGTGACAACGCGGAACGGGATACAGGATTGGGATTTTCAAAAGTTATGAAGCAAAATGGGAAGCGGTTTTACAGCCAGGAGAAAAACGGGTATCCCGACGGGATTCGGAATTTTCAAAAACCAAAACAAATCGATAATATCCAATGAGCTTGTTTCCCACAAGAAAATCATAAACAATATAATTTCATTAGAGTTAAACAATTTGACAAGAAACCACGCAAGTTGAGAATATTTATGAAAGAAAGCTTGTTTGGTAAAAACTTGGTGAAAACTTGTTTGTCGACACAGTTTCAAGTTAAGTTACTTTTTCTCGGGTAAATAAGCCATTTTTTCTGAAAATATTTTCAAAGGCAAGAAAAATTTCAAACCTACCTTTTTTTCCAGTCCTCCAGATGTGGTCGTTATTCCGGTGGTCTTTTATTTTGGCAACCTTTTCTCTGGCGCTTTTACATCCACTGATTCTTTCTGTAGCATTTGGGCCAGCATTATTTGAAGACCAGGGTGGGTCTCATCTTTAAACATGTCCAACGATGACGCTTCAGCCGGTTCGAGAAGAGCTGCGACCTGCATGATTATTTAGTCAGAGAAAGATCATTAGTTCCTATCGGCATCATAACGAGCAAAGTACATCCCAACTACCCTTTTCTGCTACACTAAGCGCTCCACCATTGCCAGTGTTGAATTCCAACGCGTAGAACCATCGGAAATCTTGAACTGATGCTTCTTTGATCCCGCATAATTGTAGACTTTGAAAAATAATCCACATTCGACATTAGCTTCGACCGGCGCATACATATAGATCTTCCAGGTGTTGTGCACCATTTTGCCTGAAACAAACTACAAATAAAATTACATCAAGTATAAAAGGGTAACACTTTAGAATCACCCCCCAGTTGGAGCAAGATTTTTGTTGACCCAAGAGCCAACCGACCTCATATTCGTGATTCTAGACCCCTGAATAGGGATGGAAAAATCTTGGTTGCTAAAAATTCGAAAAAAAAAATTTTTCGGATTACCTTGGGGGACCAAGGCGAAAAACCAAAAATGGTCAAAAAAAAATTTTATTGGCGCCACATCAATTCACCCGTTCCCTTAACAGGAAGATAGCAAAAGGCGCTGCTGGATGCATGATTTTAATCAAGAATGATTAATCTCTAAGGTAAGATTGCGCGTGCATCTCAACCCAAGCCGCAAGCCCCCACAGGGGGTGAAGGCACAAAAATATTGGGCTTCTCTTGGGCTGCCTAAGTTTATAAGTCTCGATTACAATTTTGCCCTCTCACTCCCGCGCTGTCATTGTGTACGTAGGTTTACTGCTCGAAGTTGTGCTTTCCGACTTACCTTTGGTCAAATATAACAAAACCGTTACTATCAAGTTTTTCCGACAATTCTTCCTAAATCCGTATACTGCTTAGTTGATCATTTTATCTGAAACAGAGAGCAAAGCTTATAAGAGGAAGCCTACCTAAAATCGAAATTTAGATTGAGGTTATCAATATCACATTGGTCAATTCTCTTTGAAAAAAAACACAAAAAACCTCAAGACCCACATCCATTTTGGGATTTTGAAGAGATTATCGAAAAGGTATATTCTATTCCCTATTGTATTGTCAGAACCTAGTGAAAATAGTGGCAAGTTCTTTTTCAAAAATACTTTTTGTCGAATTGGTGTTCTTTAATTACTTTGCAGTGGTTTTTCTTTATGATTTTGTTTCACAACCAACCCTGTTTTAGCCCAATGAGACGGCTAAAGGAGGGCCAGCCAGGAGTAACCTCCGGAAACAACAACAATTCTTCACTCTCACTTTTCTGTCAGTCAGCATGTCGTGAGCTTTTCCTCTATTGATTTTTTTATAAACATCAATTTTGACCATTTTAACTAGTTTTTTGGAGTTTAAAAACAACTTTTCATTAACTTCAAATCTTGCAGTTAATTGTGATATGAATATGGTCGTCCACTTTTCCTATACGCTTGTTGTATTGTATTCGCGAAAATTGTTTAGTACTTTTGGTTTCTTAAGAAATTTGTCTAATTTTTAAAAATTCCATCAAATATTTGAAGAAATGTGTAAGCCACCGGTGGGACTCTAACCTTTGCCAGTATTTGAAGGACTATGTCACTTATTATTCTATGATAACTTCAAAGGTTTGAATTCACGCGGCACCACCTTGATTTTTGGAAAACGACATTTTGTAAACTTTTGAAAATTTGGAGCCATCGACCAGTCGAGCCCAGGGTTGCAAAACATTGCCAAATCAGACGACCTATCTCATTTTCACCGGGGTAGTCAGTTCTAGATAATCAGTCCTAGATAAATTTTTCCTCAAGAAAGCCTCGCGCTCTGGGGGTCAAAATTGCACACAAGCTGTACAGGGTACTTCAGAAGATAGAATGACCTTAGGTTAGTTCTAAAAGTTAATCAGAATACCCTGATTGGACTTAGAAAAATACTCCAAAAAACACGGCAGAGAAAAATACTGCTGGTCCCCGCCTCTTTTTCATGTACGGCAATAGTATGCCCCTTAAAATGTTTTTTCGAGAAAGAGGTCATCGTTGCGGCCATAATTCCACGGGAGATAATCCTGCGGATACTCATAACTCATATACTATATAAATCATATCCTCGATATTTTTTCCAAACGAATCCCCTCGGCATAGGCTATCGAATGGGTACCTCCAGATACTAGCACCTCAGCTCCAACTTTTCAAGGAGGAAATCTATTGTAAATTACGCATATGAAATCCGTCAAGGAAGAAAGATAATTTTGGAATGAGCGCAGCACGCGAAAATATGAATAACAATACACGCCAGAGGCGACACTACAGAACAAAAAAGGAGAGGAGACAAATGTACCAAGACATATTCTTGGGGTTAATTAACCATATTCAAAAATTGGCTACACATTTTTTGTAAAAAACTGAAAAACTAGGTTTTACGTCCGTCAATATTCAAATTTCTCCAAACTAAAAACACATTTCGAAGGTAAAAAGGTGAAAGAGGATTGAGAAAAAGGAAATTTTACTTGTAATAAGAGCGCCTGAAAGTATTAGTGTATTATTTTTGTATTTTTGATGTTTCCTCAATAAATTGGTTGTCATTGGCAGAACATAGTCGTCTCTTTATCATTTTGTTGTTGGATTGCGTCCCTTTGTAAACCATCTAAAACACTACTATGTCATGCTAGAGTTACACAAAATCAACTGTTTCCAAAAAGATGCAATCTTTAGTCATCTTTCTGATTAACTTTTTGCCAGTTTTTTGTTCTCTTTCTGTTTCCAAGCTTTTACAAGCTTTATTTTTGCTTTTGGTGAATGGCATAATAAACTGGTTGAATGATTTTTTTATTTAAGGGAGAACCTCATATATCTATCGCCTAAGAAGAATTTAAAGGTTGCTGATGGCTTGGCACCTTCCGGGTGCACACTCTTATTTTTATTTCAAATTTTTCGAGCTTCATAACAAAATGATCCTCAGGCTCTTGGCTATCCAATAAGACTATCATCGCAGGGTTTCACAATTAGTGGGGCTGAGTTATAGGCCAAAACCCAGACAAAGAATTTTAGACCCCGCTTTTACCCGAAAATCCATCATCTTTGACAATTATCAGTTCCGTGAGTATTTGCCAAAAAGGTGTGATCAGTGAGTGAGTTCTACGGCTAAAAAGTATCGATGAATGGGCTAGGAAGATTTTCACGACTGGTTTATCATCAGTAACCGTCTCAATTTTTAAACCAAAAA
>JAKMXJ010067117.1:0-11762 GCA_029339935.1 Anguina tritici | reverse complement strand
CTGGGAGCAAGTGATCAACTCAGGAGGAGTGTATATCGAAGATTAAAGAGGAATAACAGAGCTTCTGTTTGGTATGTCACATGGTATATAATGATCGATGCTCAATCAATAAATGCTACCTAACAAATCAGTTCGCGAACTTATCGACCCACCTGATATTCATGTTTTTCTCGTATAAATATTTATTGCGTATGCACGATCCAATAGAAATTTGAAACATCTTGATTAGCGCTACAAAAGTATACAATTGTTACTTTGGACGACGGTTTACAGAGGGTCAAAATAGATTCTTAAACTAAAAAATTATTTTCAGGAATTTTTTGGCATTCATGTTTTGATGGAGTTTCGCCGCCTCGGAAAGCTATAGAGATGTATTTGATAGCTCATTTAAAAGCCCATAAAATGCCGGTTCAAATGAGTATTTAACCGTGTGGGTTTGGTTTCAAAAAGTAAGATAGCCAGTGGTTTGACGTGATTTGCGGAGTGAAAACTTTAGACTGCGTTTTTCACCCCGTTCCCTTGCGGGTCAGCAAAAACCGTAAAGACAGAGTTGTTTAACTTGAAAAACTGAGCTGGAATAGACATTTTTTACAGTCCGTCCTTGGAGTGTTAAGCTTCGTTATATCATGCTCAACCACTTCGAGAAGTATAGGCTGCGCCACAGTCATATCGTGATCTGACAGAGACCTATAGAAGTGATGCAAGCACTAAAAGGCAACTGGAAAGAAGGTTTGCCCGCTTCAAATCTGGCGACATGGTTGTAGAGGACAAAGAAGGACGTTACCGGAAGTCATATTTTGACGATAACGCTGTATTGAAGGTCATAGAAGAGGACGAGAGCCAAACAACAACAATGTTGGCAGCAGAGCTTGGAGTAACCCATGGAACAATGGAAATGGAAAGAAGGTAAAGAATGTGAATAGCGATGTCTAAATGACCCAACTCGACTGTCTTGAAGAAGCGATTGTTGTAAAGAGACGCAAATGAAGAATCAGACCATTTTCCATGTACGAACTATCCCGATGCCCAAGTGTTCAGTCTTCCCACAATCTACAATCATTCAGCACCCATGCAATAGTCTACATCAACAACCATTTTCAATAATAAAATGATGAAATGGTTCATAATGGTTAATATGATAGCACCATTGCTGGCACGGCCCACACAAAGGGCCCACACAAATATCCTTGCCACCCACACTAATTGATAATTGTGGTTTGTGAGACACCCGCTATTTCAAATCGATACACCTTCTCGGTAGATCGATTGCTAGGCAAGCACCTCAAAATGTGGCTAGCTATACCTGTCTTTTTATTAAATTCCACTAAAAATCCCCAAAATAGACTCTGGCCCATCATATAAGCGAAAAGAAAACACCATCAGCCATGTTATTCCATTTATCCAGCCTGATATTAAGATAGATTTTCCATTCTTTTGGCTCAATTCTAAATATTTATGCTCCAGATATTTATAATTCTCTTTTGGGTGTCATCATCAAATGCCGACCTCTCACAACTGATAAATGAAGAAAGGGAGAATATAAAACTTTTCACTGAGACGTTCACTAATGACTGGATCTATTGTCCAAATGAGTGAGTTATTTGACTTTTCAGTAGATTTGTGTTTGCATAAGCTAACAGATACAAATGCCCCACAGATTATCAGGTTCATTAGCCAAGGACAGTCGACTAGGACCTAACGGGAGTCGGCCTAGGCTGAGCCTAAGCATTAAGCAGTTATTGCTTTGCCTAATAATTAATGTCAATAATTAAATGGTCTGATTCTTCTTTTCGGGCCTCTTTACACCAATGGCTTCTTCAAGACGGTCGGCTCATTATTCAGATCCTTGACCTTATTTCCAATTCTATTCGGGTTGGTGTTGAGTGGGCCTAACAGGAGTCGGCTTAGCCTGTTTTTTTACAAAATGATTAATCAGGAGTGTATTCACTTCCTGCATCACCTTCTGTCTCCCATTTCTTAGGCAACATGTCGATTGCAGAACTGGCGCTTCTTGGAGGCAATCCGACCTTTGACTGGTTTCACGAGAGCATTAAAGTCATCAAGCATCCAGTTGGAGACCGACCGATTGACATGTAAATTGGTCGGAGCAGCGTCTGGAGAGTTTGGGGGATGCGGGAGCACTTGCCATGTCTTCTTTTCAATAGCTCGAATGACCCTTCCTTCAACATGGGCATGGCATTGTCGTGTTGGGTCATTTAGACATCGCTATCCATTTCCATTGTTCCATGGGTTACTCCAAGGTCTACTGTCAAAATTTTTGTTGTTTGGCTCTCGTCCTCTTCTACCGTCAAAATCTGACTTCCGGTAACGTCCTTCTTTGTCCTCCACAACCATGTCGCCGGATTTGAAGCGGGCGAACCATCTTTCAATCTAACTTTTACTGATTGCATCACTTCTATAGGTCTCTGTCAGATAACGATATGCCTCAGTCCACCCCTTCTCTAAGTGGTTGAGCACAATATAGCGAAGTTTAATATAATCAGTAGTAAGCATATTGGAAAGCTAATGTACTGGGGAAAATGATAAAATAAGAGAAGCGGTAAGAAAATTCCAAATAAACAAAATTTTGGCGCGCTTTTAAATGAGCCATTAATTATTAGCCAAGCCAATAGTTAAATCACCTTCTGGACTGCAAGCCTGGCCTAGGCATCGCCTAAGACGACCCCGTGAACTCCACTCAACATCTGCCCATACTATTGCACCCATAACTCATGGATTGAAGAAAATAAAAAGGCTTAGTTGTTGTTATGTCAGCCGAGATGTGAGTTTTTAGACTCTAAACTTGACTTTTTGTTTCAATTCACTTCTTATTTCGACGCAAAACATTTATGCACCCTTCCAGACAAGTTTAGAATAGTCTTCAATATGTTAAAAAGCGATATCAATGCTATAGAAAAGAGACCTAGGTGCCCTTTGAACTAAAATTTTTCAGTGCACACCGCAACCAATACCTGCGAAGACTAAACTTTCTGCGTGTCCCAGTCAAAAACCACCATCACCAATACACCCCCATAAGGTTTCTAGGAAAAGGAGGGTTTGGTAGAGTGAATCTGGTCAAAGACAACAGAATACCCATCAATAACCAAGAGTGTGCTCTAAAACAAAGCTCCGTTTCTGGTCTCTACAATTACTCCTTCCGCAATGAGTTGGCCATATATTTGAGCATAGACAACAAGTGTCCCTTCATTGCAAAGCTGTACGACTACTTTTGTGACGGCAGCACATCCTTCCTGTTGTTGGAGTATGCGCCAAATGGAAGCTTGCAGAACCTGCTGAACGCAGTGGGACACATGGACGAAGAGAGCGCCCGGTTCTACTTTCTACAAATGGTGTTGGTGGTGGAGTTCCTGCATGAGCATACCCTGAAAATAGGTCATTACGACCTGAAACCCAACAATTTTTTGATTGATGCGAGGGGCTACTTGAAAGTGAGCTTGTATCAAGACATCTTTAACATTTGTCATTACAATATTTCAGCTAATAGACTTTGGGAATGCAAGCCCCGCTTGTGAGAAAGGCTCTTACCATTACACTGAGGAATATGCTGCTCCTGAAATGTTTGATAAACAGAGAAGTGTAATTTTTTTATGGTTCAGGCAAGGGATAGGGGTGAACAGCGAAGAAAACTGTTCTCTAGTCCAATACACCTTTTGCAGCTAAACCTCTCCTAGTCAATTGTTATATGATAAGGACGACAAGAAATAAGACTTTCTTACATTTTCATGTCTTAAAAATTCACCTTTTCAGCCACCTACTCTACCAAAAGTCGATTATTGCACTCTTCTCCATAATTAAATATCATAATTTGGGGTTAAGTCCTCAATTAAGTGCATGCTGTCTACCTAGCCTAACAACATCGAAAATGTCTAAGAATGTGAGGAGCCCTTAAAAATCGATAGCTTTGGCATGCATGTAAAAAAAGCTTGCCTAATTTTGCTTTTTGTGGTATGGCGCTAGGGAAAAGGTACGACTAGACACTTTCCTACATAAAAGTAATGTCCCACCAAGTAATTTTTATGGGTTTCCTGTAGGATCAGTACTTCATGAGCTGGAAAGTGCTTAACCTACCTGAAAGTACCCATTTGAAGTTTTTTAAAGCACATAAAGAGGTAAAAAAGCTATGGACTTGCGTATTTTTAACTAATTATAACATAGATGGAATATTTCTGCCGTGTCCTGTCCTAGTCTCGAATGGTTAGAGATTAGCGCAAAAAATTACCCACTTAGAGCAACCCTCTTGATAATACATGCGTTGAGATACTCTGTTTGCTCCATCTGGGCAACTAGGGCTTGGTGAAGTTCCTCAAAGTATGAGGTTCAGCATGGTTGACGCAAAACTTCATTTACCTCGTGGAAGTTGTAAAGTTATAAGGCGCCAAGAAAATACAGTTCGTTCAAAATTGAAGTTCCTCCCAAGTACAGCAAAGAAAAGATCTTACTGGACAAAAGCAGACGTCACTTAATTATCAAACAAAAAATATCATGTTCGTCAACATTTGCAAATTCCATTTCTGCCTGTTCTTCTCCGAGAACAGCTTCTTCGAAGTCGTTCCGCTCATCTTGTACCTTCTTTTGAGCCTGGGTTTTGCGAAGAATATCGAGTCCCTTAACGCCGTTGGATCGCTCAGTTTTGAAACATGTGATTTTTCCATCGGCCGTGCCATCAGCTGGAGTTGTGAGAGCGCACCTTAAAAGATTAGGAGAGAGATTACCAGAAGGAAAATCAAAACAAGCCTTCGACGGGTTTGATGATGGTTTCCTTGGAGATTTCCAGCCACGCTCGGTAGATCCACCTCAAGTGCAGGAGCCGTTGGATTTCCGGTCGGACTTATTTGCTTGCTTCATGCTGATACTACGAGACCCAGGCTCCTTCTTTCCACATTTCTCTCGAATCCATTCCGCCAGCCTTTCGTGGAAGCTGTAAAGTTACAAGACGTCAACAAAATAGAATACGTTCTAAATTGAGGTTTGTTGCTTTGGTTCTACAACAAAAGCTTAAATTTTTTGAAGGAAAAGGGATGTAGATGCAGGGTGAACCTCGTTGACAATACTAAGCCTATTTTGGACACTTTTGAATAGTACCGCCATACCTTCCTTATTGCTATTATACATATGACACGGCTAAAAAGTGCTGAAAAGGATAAAAATAACAACAAAAGTGCTTTAATTGGGGTTGACGCACCACCTATATCCACTGCCTACAAAAGTATTCAATGTTTTAGACAAAATACACCAATGCTGCCGACTTATGGTCACTTGGAGTAATATTATCAAAGATGATCTCTGGAAAGAGTTTGTACATGAATGAAGAAGAATTTTTGCACTTTATTGATGGTAACAATCAAGTATGCTTTTGGTCTGAAGTCATGTTGTTTAATGTGCTGATTGCAGATTGAAATTATGGAGGGGAATTATGAGGATAAGCTTATTTCGGGAGAGCTACGAGACCTTCTTTATGGACTACTACAGAGATCTGCAGATCAGCGTATAGGCAGTGCAGGACTCAGAGAACTTAAGGAGCATCCATGGTTCCAGACCTCAAAGGTTTTGGCAAAGAGAGGCGATAAAGGCAAGAAAAAGTGGTTTTGGAAACTGGTGGACACCAAACAGGTACCCATAAATCTTTGGTCTTAAGAACGCGGTACCCCTCCTATTAGGGAGACTTGCTTGACTATTAGGAGACACTCTGCTGGGGGTCAGGTCAGTTAGCAACCGTTTTGAGTGGTAAGTTGAATGAAGCGTCACTTTTTTCTGCTTACACCTCACGAAATGGTCCAACTGCCCCCTGACCAAAAGTCGAGGGAGCCGAACCTTCCGCTGAGCTGTATTCCCAAACAACTTTATTGAAATGATCAAAAATAATCCCGTGATTAAAAATAACCCCACATGACACCGGACTGATTATTTTGAATTGGTCAAAGTACACTTGTGGCAGGAGAGTTTCCCCAGCTATAGCCGAGTTACCCAGTTACCTTGTGTTTAAAGAAGGGACACAGCCAGGGAGTCATCCAGCTGTTAGAGCACCATGTTGAGACTGTAAACTTTACAGACAACAACATCTGCTGGCTACAGCCCAATTCTCCAAGACTTGAGCAAACTTTGACGTATTCCTTCACTCCACCGGCGTCTCCAAAGTATTTGATCCACGAATGCTCTTGGCTGGTCAGCAGGATTGCATCAACAATCTGCAGTCCCGAAACCCTCCGCAATATTTCGGAAAACCTTAGCTAACACACCATTGCTAAAAAGTCGCTAAGGACGTCGCTAATTGGCTGGAATAAGTGGCCGCGAGGCTAACTGACAGTAGACTAGTCTGCTGGTGTAGTGGTCACTGAAGAGCACGGATCAAAATTGGGCTAAAGTAGATTTCCGACGACAAATATGCTTCAAAAACATACTTATTACTTTTTAAAATGATGAATCACCATTTACAATAAGTGGAAACTACCCATATAATATATTAATATATTCTCTGTACCTTTTTAGCTAACCGCGCCATTCTCTATTACCAGAACAGAGAGGGCTTTTGTTTATAAAGACCACGAGGCAAACGTTTTTACAGAAAAAATTGACCAAAAATTAAAAAATCCGAGCTCAACAAACAATATACAAATCCTATATCGAGATAGGGAGCTCAGTAATCTAGACTGGGCTCGAACAGAGTTCAAAGTAAGAGTGCAGAAGGATGGACTGTTTAAAAAGATTTTTAAGCATTTCAAGAAATGTGGAAAGCCATTCACTGGAAAGTCGGAATCGAGCATAAAAGGAAGCCAGATTTACCCTTGAAATGTATATGCACATTTGATTAATATTGCAGGTCTTTTGGTTCATACAGGCTGGCGCATTATAATCTAACGAATGAATTTTGCCCGCAACTTTTTAAATTATCAATATTTTGACAAGTTCTATTTTTATATGAGGCTCAGGAGAAGGAAAAGTGGGTCAAATGGTTCATCGAGGGGGGGCAAAATATGGCAACAATTATAATACAAACAATGACAATCAAAGATCCACCGATCTTGGTGCTTGGTCTCGTCTTCCTCTCCATGCTGCCTTGCTGCTTGGACTTGTTGTACCAATTCATTATGCTTATTCACTCCGCCACCTTCTCGTTTCTCCCAAGCTGCCTTCCATAAGGAATCCCAAATGCTGCCATGGTTTCCCCTCCTCGATAAACCATTCAACGCAGTTTGCCTTCTCCTGAACTGTGTAAACCATGGCTCAAAGATGAAAAATTAACTTTTCAATCAAACACCTTTTAACGACAATGAAGGCAACAAAAATTAGCAATTTTAGTGTCATTTCTTCCTATCCATTCAGCTTTCAGATGAAAAAAGAACATGTCATAATATTGAATGTTTAAAAAGCTATGGGCAAATTTCAGTCGTTGGTCTATAATGCGCTACCCAGTATTTATGTGTTTATGTTTGTATCGATACTCTAGACATATTTGTACATCTTTTCATGGTTTCAGAATATATAAAAGTTTCTTCATTTGTCTTTAAAAATGCTTTCCCTACGAGACAAGACAGGATTTAATTTCAAACCGGGATTTTAGACTGGGTTTTTTTAGTTTTCTCTGCGTACAATCTGGTTTTGCTCTCGATTCGCTAATTTTATCGACTGGGCAATCCCTACACAGTGCAAATCTTGCTTTTGAGCTCACGAATATTCTGAGAAGTTATGGCAGTCACACATATGACTTGCTACTTTGCCTATGTTCTATTGCTTGTTGTTTCACGAACCGCTTGATCGCGTCAGAAACCGTTTGCTTAGGGGCATTGACATCACGAAGGATGTCATCTTGTTTCTTTCCTATCTGCCAAGGTCCAAAGCCAAACAAGCTCCACTCTATTTCGGCAAACTTATACAGCAGCTGAAATATTTATCCCTTTCTTTGTAAAAACTCAAAAAAATTTGGCAAAAACAGAAACCAAATAAAAAAAGTTGGCAAAAAGCAATTAAACTCAGGAGGTTTCCCTCATGGAATAGTGTGCCAACCAGGGAAAATGTGCTGTAAACAGAACATTTCCCAAAAAGCACTAGTCCTTTTTCAAATAAAAATCCTAAAAAAGACGTAGTTCCTTTTTCAGACTAGGGACTATTTGGGAGAAAAAGCGACTATTTTTGTCCTTTTTAATCATTTCCTACGAATATAAAAGACGCGATGATCATTCCTGGTGCAGGTAAGCTAGGCAAACTCAGGTAGCCTTCAGCTCGACTAGTCAAAACTTCTAGTTTTAAAACTTTTCCAAACTTATTTTTAGTTCGGTGGTTGGTGGTCTGGCAAAGTTGAAAATGCCGTCAATACATGAAGGCAAGGTCCTTGAATATCACATCAAACAGCCCACCTCTTACAGGTACCAAGGAAATGTTGAGCATCATCTCCTCTCCAATCTTCTCTTCACTCACAGTCAATTGAGATGTGGAGGCTGTTGTTAGCTCATCCGCTTCTGATCCATGATTGGAGTCTCCTCCTTCGGTCAGCACAGCAGCTACACCCACTTTGCAGCAATTTTCTTGAGGTAGGTTTCGGAAAAAATGACAGGACGAGGTGGTATAATAGGTCGAGATGGTCACTGGGTCACCCTCTTCATCGGTATTGGTTATGGTTAATAGGCGCAATCGGAACTTAATGGCAGTGTGCACTTCTCGGAAGTGGTCGCTTTGCCAGCAAAGCACATAGCTGGTGGAAGAGGTCTGCAGCTGAGCCCCAGGCAGTTCCCTCACCTTGTAGTTGTGAAGAAGATGGGAGCTGGATGAGACAGAAGCAGGGAATAGAAGGACTTGGGAGAAAGTCCTGGAGACAACAACAGTGTCTCGCCATATGGCCACTAGACGGACCTGTAAAAAGTTTTTATCCTAAAATCGGTTGAAAACATGAAAAACACTAGGAAACGTCGCTATACACGGGTATTGACAAATTCCCGCTAAAATAAACTTTTTAAACAACACAAAAAATCATTTTCAATTTGGCGTTCATTCAAAAATGGTCTCTGGCTCGTCTGGAGGTGACACACCCTTTTTTTAGGTCGCTTAAAATATTTTGTCGCAACCCCTTAGGATTTTTTCCTAAAACTGTTTTTCATAAAAATGGTCAGAATTACCACTACTAGATTCATTTAGCAGTATAACCGAGTAGCGCCTAAGATTTTCTTGAAACTAACCCCCTGACATTTACCAACTTTCAACCAACGAGCATGCAATTTTGATATTCCTCGAAGATAAAAGCCAGAAGATTTTCTTTCCTAGAAATTTTTCACAGCCATCTTGACTTCTTCCACATTTTTGTAACTTTTTTCCACGTATACTGTTGGCCATCGATAGGAAGAGATGATAGCCGGTCGGAGAAAAGTCCGATGAGTATGGCGGATGAGGAAGCATGGTCCAGGAAAATTCGCTAATTTCCGTTTGATATGCTGAGCAACTGAAATATTATCGGTCATCTGAAAATTTAGGTTTCAAACAGCAGTAGAAAATATAAGGAAAGCAACAACAAAAATCGTAAAAACAAGCACATTAAATTTTGATCGACATACTTTGATTTTTGCAAATTTTTGCCGACGAAAAATGCATTTCTGACAACAGATTCGTGCTCAGCGTAAAATTTTGGGTCCAGTAGTGGTAATTCTGACCATTTCTATGAAAATCAGTTTTAGGAAAAATACTAAGTGGCTGCGACAAATTTTTTTTTACACAGCCTAATAAAGGCGTGTGTGACCTCCAGACCATTTTTGAATGCGCGCCAAATTGAAAATGATTTTTTGGGTTCTTTAAAAGGCGCGCTTTTGCAGGATTTTGTCAATGCCGTGAATAGCGACGTTTCCTAGTGTTTTTTGTGTGTTTTAATCGATTTATAGGTTGGATTTACCTTGGGAGATACAGTATTTATCGAGCTATCTTGCTAAAACATCATTTTAGAAAAAAATAATAATCAGGTAACCTCAAGTATTTTTCAGGTGATTATTCCTAAAATGATAATTTTACAGAATACTCGAATAATTACTGGACTTTCCACGGTAAATTGACTCTCGAAATTGATCCGAAACGTAATAGACACTAGAAAATTTTGGCATACACATGTAATGACAAATCGGCTCTACTGTTATATACCCAACGCGTGGGGACGTTTGTTGGAGAGCTGGTCTTTATTTTTCAACCTTCTTGTAGAAACGGCGTTTATGAGGAAGGGGCTTATATTAGAAAAGGGACTATTAAAGAAAAACGCTACACCATTTTTCTGGCAGGATTTTGGAAAATACTTTTTCATGAGTGCCAAAATTGTCATTTAAGAAAACTAGTGTAAAACTGACCTGTATTTCAGAGCAGTCTTCAAAAGACACCAGAACCACCGACTCTAGACCGTCCTCTTTAAAAGCCTAAATTTACTTATTTAGCAATAAAAAGTATTTTTGGTGCTAGTATCTTCTGCACCTTTTTTACGCCCAAGAAAGACTCATGAAAAATAATGCATCTGGAGGTTCTATTTGCCCAGCCCCAATCAATAAAACAGGGTAAAACATCCAAAAATGGAAAACTACCTTGCTCTCCCAACGATCGTATTTTTATCATTGAAGTTCTTACTTTATCATCAAGAGGAGTCCATTTCCAGCCATGCTTAGCGGTATCCACCCCTATCCTGCTCTGGGCGAACCACCTCAGGTTGGCTGAAGATATTTCTTGGAGGGTGGAAGCATAGGTGGCGTCGAAAGACCAGTTGAGCCGAACTCCTTGGGTCACATCCAAGGTCACTTCTGCACACACTTGGTTCAGAAGCAGATCTTAACATGGAATTTAAGAGAGCATAATTTTTCAAGCAAAAAAGTTGGTGCTGATAGCGAGACGGGAATCCCACGGGATTCCCGCAATGGGAGTCCCGCAAAGGGGCCTAAATCCCTTTGCCGTTTCCCGCTCGCACCCATGAAAGAAGACGGCGGCAGAAGCTTTCCCTTGCTCCTTCCCTCATTTCCTGCGGCAGCTGCTCCATTAACTCGACGATTCTTTCACACAAGGCATGAAGACTGGCATAAGGTTGATCCGTGTAGGCCCGACTCTTCACACAAGGGTTTTCGTCAGACCAGTAGCGCATGTTATGGCGGTTGATCCCCGCATGAAAGGGAAAGACGGCCTCGTCACTGTACAACAATTTCCCCAGAACATTCGGATCGACGTCAAATTTTTCTAAGATACCCGATGCTAAATGAGGAATCAAGAATGTCGATATCACACTTGAAAAAGTTAACTTTACTTATTGATTCGCTGTTATGAGCTTGAATGAATAAAAAGTATTAAAAATTAGGTGAAATTTTGTCTGCAATTCTTTAAATTTGATTATCCCGCTGGAATCCCGCAAAATGTGGTGCGGAAATTCCGACCCTGCAAACGGGCTCAAATCCCGTCTCGGAATCATAGTGACTACACGTCAGGCCGGGCCGCGCCTGTCCCCGTCTCCGTTCTGACGGCGCTGAAAAACTGGACGGTGAGACGGCCGGCGTCAGAGGAAAAATAACGGACGGCCGGCCACAAATTTTTTGACTATTGGCAATAATTTTACTAGGACGGGACGGTAGACGGCCGGCAAAAAAAAGACTTAATTTCACAATTGAATACCCAGCAAGCCCAAACAGAAGTAGTATCTAGAATTGTATTAGGAATAGTTCATGTTTCTCTGAGAACCTAGTCTATTGACCCAGTAAATGATGTATTCCAGCGCTGTGTTCGTGAAGCTGGCAACAAAAAAG
>JAKMXJ010067005.1:0-11595 GCA_029339935.1 Anguina tritici | reverse complement strand
GGTTTGCTTCGACTTTTCGACTCGACTAATCGAAAGATTCGACTAGTCGACAACCCTATTCATAATCGATTTTTATGCTTTTTTTCATTATATGGATCTAAATATATATTGTTTTAAAATATCAAACCTGTTGTCTGACATGTCTTTTTATCGTGTGAACATCTTTTGCACAAGTTTCTATCGTTAAGTATTCCCACTTAACCTTAACTCATTGATGCCGGCTGGTACAGATTCGTACCAAAAATTGTCTTACTCCCACCCTTTGAAAATTTTGAATTTGTTCGGAAATTTTTTGCTCTAAAAACACTTTTAGGCCTATTTTTATATGAAAAACACGAATTCATTGTTATTTTGGCCGAGTAGATATTTATGTGTTTTGTGTTTTCTTTATTTTATGTTTTCTCTTCCTTTTTTATTTTTTTAGACTATTTTTATACTTTTTTAGGCGATGAGCAATATGAACGAAGAATCTGTAACTAAGAAGGGTGATGAAGAATTTGAAGCAGCGTAGGATGACTATGTCGAGCAGTAAGAGCCAAGGCTTGCGCTGTTGGAGATCTGCATGTGGCGACTATCTCTCAACGATGGTGAAAAGGACGTGATTGATGTCGATTTCGTGCTTATTCCTCCACCGAGTATGATCGACTCGGATAATGACTAAATTACCTTCTTGGGTATAACCGGTCAAAATAGCAATCAATCCGCGCTTTTCTCCTTAAAAAGGCCTAGGAAAGCATTTTGGAACAAAAGGTTTTTCGCCAAAATCGGCCGAAAATGGGCTGATACTATCAACTTGATATCATAAATATTGATAATTTCTAGCTAATTGACTGTAAAATGGTCTTTTTTACACAATGAAATCTAGTAGATTGTAAGCATGGTCAGCTTGGTCTTCTAAGTGAATTTTAGAGATGTGAAAGTTTATTTTTTTGTATTTTTACTAAATTTACAATAAGAGCTAAAAATATCACCAAATAAATGACCTTTAAAGTCAAAAAGGACTATTTTAGAGGAAATACGGTATGCCCCTCTGTTGAGTCTTCGTTGCGTAATAAGTCGGGTAGCGGTACCAGCTTTGGGCAGTCTTAGGCGCGAATAGCCGGCGATGTCCAGCCCGTTAGGGGATATAGCCAGATTTCTAAGCTTGTTGCCTTTTCCAAACCAAATTTTTTCCAAACAAAACAGCTGTATCGATAAAATAAGCTGATGGCAATTTTTTAACTAGTCTTGTATATAACCGGCCTTTCTTCCTGTGGTTCAACCAGGGTCGCAATAGCCAACATCCGATCTGACCATACGATGTCGCCTGTCACCTCAAGTTTGCACTCCTATTTCGCCGGTGATGCCGGCAGCTCTTCTTTAGTGGTGTTAGCCCGGCTAAAGTACACTTTACTGACTGAGCCAAAATCGTGTTTAAACAGCCTCTAATCAGGCATGTTCACGGGCCCAAATTTCAGGATCCGGCCCGCAAAATTTTGTCTGCCTGGCACGGCCCGTTTCGCCCTGAAATTCTTTTTCAGCCCGGCTTCAGTATACCAAATAAGAAACTCATACGGAAGTTTCTTCACAAACAATGGCTTTAGCGTCAAATGTAGTCCATTTTTTGCCTTGGTCCCCTCTGCTGTCTTTTTTCGAGTCCTCTTCGATTTTTGAGAAAAATTCTGAGAGAAACAACAAGGAGTACCAAGGCAAAAAACTGGACAAAAAGCGGAATGTTGGAAGTTTATATATGGCGGGCTTTTCCCGCTCGAGAAAAACCCGGGCCGGCCTGTGCATATGCTTGCCTTTAAGGTAATTTTAAGGACTGTCTTGCGACCGGATACAAATTGTGACCGGATACAGTTGGGATCGGATACTGCGACCGGATACGTATTTATAAAATATTACGGATTTTCTTACATTTTTCTCATTTTTTTTACATTTTACTCCACTACGGCGACCTCATTTTCATCATCCTCTTTGAAAACGCCTCTATATTTCAATAATTTAGGGTGCAATTTAAGATAGCCTTTGGGTGCAATAGTATGGGTGGGTGCTGCTCACTTCGCTCGCAAAGACAGCACAATGGATATGATAGAGATCGAATATTTGATCAAATCGAATTTTCGGATCGGCGACAAAAAATCCTAGATAATATTATAAATATGCATCCAGTCGCAATATCCGGTCGTTTGTATACCAATTTTAGGCCGTGAAACGATGGAAAAGATTTTGTAGGAAGCATACGGCCATTTTTGAACTTTTTAATAAAAATCGACTTTTGGCCTTGGTTCTTCGGGGAAAGTCAACTCTGGAAGATACCTGGATACCCTAGATATACCACATTTTATTCCGCTTCCTTCAGGGGAAAAGGCAAAAAAAGTCTCCTGATTCATTATTCGTCAAGAGACAAGCGCGGACGGACTCTTAAATAATCTTTGCCTTGGAGGACCAAGGTCAAGTATTTGGGGGTTTTTTAAAGTTTTTATCCTCATGAAACTACACTTTAAGAGTCTTAGGTCGGTTTATCCTGTGACGACCCATGGTTTTCAAAATCATAAAAAACGCCGTATAAATATTTTTACGGAGTTTTTAGCCACTTTTCTCTGCCTGAAAGATGCATAACGCACAGAAAAATTTTAAAAATACCGCGAAGTCCGCTCTCCTGAAATCGTCTAATCTAGTATCAGAAGTGAACACACTTATTCAGCCTTTCGTTTACAAATCGAAGAAGATGCACTCTTTGGAGAGAATTTGTTGATTGCTGCTTGAATACTCTCGACTATCCAACAAAGACTTGATCATATTGAAGTAGCATAGAAATTGATTTTTGACCTGATCCATTGACTCATCTAAGCCATTTATGAGAGTGCTTCGTAATGGCAAAAGGTTCCTACTAGCTTTTTACACCCATTTCTGCAACTTTCTGTTCTAAAATAAAGCGAGATTATTTCAAAGACTATTGAGTAGCTAACTTACAGCAAATTTCGGAAGACTTATAAAATCTTTGGGAGCCTTTTATCCGACACGATATTCAGGGATTGGGAAGAGCAGACCAGAAATTTCAGATGAGCGTCATCGAAAGCAGGCACTTAAGATGCCGTAGTGCCTGTTGTATACATATCCATCTTGTATCTAACAATGACAAATAAAGCTTATGATTTAAACTTATGATATTGACAATCTTTTAGCTTGCAAACTACAAAACCAGTTTCATTTCCGTGCTCAACGGGTAGATCAAAGCGTTGTCATACTCTTTGCTCATAATCCAAGGCTTCGTGGTGTAGTATAGGGTCAAATGTTATATTTGAAGGAGTAGTCTCTCTACTTTTGACTGATTTGTTTCATTTTGTAGACGATCTGAACTGCTATACCATCATTATGCTAGCGAGAAAAACACAAGGGTTGTAAACTAAATAATGATAAAATGATCCATAAGCATAAATATTACAATATTTGAACAGGTAATAAGTTGGTAAGAAAACCGTAAAAACACCGTAAAAGCAAAAAAAAAATTCTACGGCCTTTTTATGGTGATTAATTTGTCTCGAAACCACCTGAAATTTTTACGGTTTTGACAACCATAGTCCTCACATGATGGAAGGACCTAAGCAAGAAGTCGATTTTTATTCAGAAAATTTTTTTGCGAAAATGGCCGGCTACGACCTAAAAACATGTTTTCTATTGTTTTACTGCCTAAAATTGCTTTAGAAGCTGTACAAACATGATTTCAGCTCAACTTCTAAAGCGTACTCATGGCTGGGACAAGCCGGTGAAGCTTTCTTTCAAAGGATTTCAAGAAGGGAAAAAAGAGAAAGGCTTGAATAATTTCTGCCGAATTTCAAGGTTTTTTCAGACACTTTCCAAAAAGACCAGTAAAATTTTGCTTATACCAACTCTGTATGCACGTAAAAATATTAAAATAACAGAAAGGCTCTTTGTTTATATGCCACAAACTTTATAGCCGACTTTTCTCTTCCTTTTTTGCTGCTTTACAGCCGTCCATTTTAGGCGGCTCGTTTGGTGGAAAAAACTATTATATATATGTGTTTGAGAGGGCTTTTGCCTTTTTTGCTACTCCTGCTCAGGCTCAGGTTTCTTTTCCTTCTGTCTATGAGCAGTCTCTTGTTGAGTTGGAGCCAAAGGCAACTATTTTTTAATTTTTTCTCTCACGGCGACCATTTTATATAAGATAGGTGGCTCAAATCGAATTCGCCTTATACATACATTTGTGCAGAGTTTTTAAGTACTGAGAGGCTAATAAGTATTTTTTTACCATTTTACAGCTTTTATTTCCCAACCTTTTTGTGCTTGTTTTGGAGAAGTGCGTGAAATCAGCTCATTTTTTGCCTCTTTTGTGTCAATAATTGAAGATAGGCTTTTCAATATGGGTGTTGGTTGGAAACTAATGATAGAAAAAGGTCTTGGGGTGAGGCTTCGGAACTGAGATTTCGCACTTTAAAAATTTTACGATCGGGACTTCGGGGTTGGAATTTCTGCTCGGGTGGGATCGAGATTAAGTAAATTCTAAAAAATTTTCTTGTGTTTATGTTTGATGATTTTAGACGTATGGAACTCCAGCTACGGCATTTCCTTCAATAAAAGCTCATGGTCTAACGCAAGCCCCCTTCAACTTTTGAGGGTCTATACCTCACAAGAGAATATTTTTTTGCAAATATTTTTAACATGTTTTCTTAACTACTGATTCAATTTTTTGGATTTTGGTTGAAGACCCGAAAAACTCGACATCCGCTCAAAATTTTCCCGATTTTTGGAGAGTTAAAAATCTAATCCCGTGGACCTATATTAGGGGAAATACGGTAATTCCTGTGCGAAAATCAGCTCCAAGGTCGATATTTGATTGCAAAGTGAATAAAAATAAATCGAAATTCAGGTTCCGCACACAAAATTGACTTAAGATGAGATAAGAACAAAATTAGACGCTGCGATTCACCAATTTTTTCCAATTGATAAATTGACCTAATTTTTATGGCTTTAAGAAAATTATGGTACTGGTCATAAGGTCATTAGATTTTTTTGGTTTCTGCTTGAGTTTTCGACTTTCTGCTTTGTTCGTCTTGTCGAACAAGTTTTTTCATGCCCAGGCAAAGCTCTAGGCGAGGTTAGGCCAGCGAACTTTAGGGCGACTCAAAGGTGTATGACAAACGGCGAAAAATACGGAGAAACTGAGCGCCAAAATGAAAATGACCCATAAGATTCGAGATTATTATTTTCGAACAGCTTATTGTCTTTTTCTGCTCATTGTTTGTGTGGCCGTCCAGGGAATTGCCTTTTTGGGTTGTTATTTTTGCGGCAAAGGACCAGAACTACTGTTAGTAGCAGGCGAGCTTTATAGTTTTGCTGGCTTGTTCAGACACAGACCATTAATTTCTGCATTTCCATCTATTTGGCGGTTTTTTCCAGTCATGCTTTGTTCATTAAGACTGTTTTTGGCTGGTTTGATGGTTGCACGGGGTTTTTAATTAATTTGGCGAATTCCCTGAAGATTCTTCTTGGGCTTATATAACGGGTATCTTGCGGTAAACAGATTTTACTTGGACGCAAAATGATTGTGCAGTTATTTTATGACTGGAATAACAAAAGAATCTTTTATTTGTGTAAAACAAGAAATTTTTGACTCCAAATTTTGTTACTGCGTACTGTTTTACAACACCAATATTTATTTCTGGAACTAAGTCTTAGCATAATGTGGTTAAACAAGCTGCCTGGATGGCGCAGTGGTTAGCGTGTCAGTCTCATAATCTGAAGGTCGAGGGTTCGAAACCCTCTCTGGACATCACACTGTTTTGATTTTTATAACAAGGAAATAGTATGCCGGATGATTGGTCATTTACAAGAAAAAAATAAAAATTAACGAAAAAAGTAAAACAACTACAGTCGACGCTCGATTTAACGACACTTTTAAAACGAATTGGTTGGTCTAAAGGAAATTACAGTCAAACTTACGCTCGATACAACGACAACTCGATTTAATGACACTTTTCTGACGGCCCCCAGAGTGTCGTTAAATTGAGCGTTGAATGTACGTAAAAGTATGAAGGTAAGTAAAAGTATTATTTAAATAGTCGCAATTTTCTGCGTCATCTTGAACACCCTGCTAACATTTCCAACAATACTTTGAGTTATGTTGTATCGGACCGACGAAGAAAGGCAAGAGACGAGAGAGACACGACTTCTTATTTGCTTTATTCCGACAGCAGACTGATTTAAATACACACAATATGTTGGCTATATACTAAGTGCTATATATAACAGCGGGTCAAACAGTCACAACAAGTTATGTTTGTGTTTAAATTAAAATATCTGAATTTGGTGTGTAAGTGAATGGAATCACTTACTCGCTGTAAAGGAGCACACCTGTGCACGATTCCACAGTTTTGGCATGCACACCAGTCTCATTTTGGATAGATAAATTTAAAAAAGCAGAACAGGCAACAAAATATGAAGTGAAAGCAGACACAAAAATCATTTTAGTGCGAAAATTTAAAAACTTGGTGTGTGGGAACCAAATGCAAAAGTACCAAAATCTTTTAATTTCTTAAAAGACTAAAACATTTCTTCACCTTTACGGGCACTAAAAATACGAAAATAGTGGCCGGAATGTCTTTGGGACAATCAGAAAATAACCCAATGCTGAAGGGAGAGAGATCTAAGTGAAGTCTATCCCGTATTCTCTGAATGCGTAACCAAAAAGGGGTTTTCTGTCTATATTGTAAGCGAAAATGCACGAAAATTTTTGAAAAATTTCCCATTTTCCTTCTAAACAAAAGCATAGTTGCACCAGCGCTAGCGTCACTGCCGACGCTTGGCGCTGTTTTTTAAAATACCCGGTGGCACCGACAGGCGCCAGCATCGATTTTTTTTGAGGCCTAGCGCTGGCGGCTATTTTTGGCTGAAGGGCAGCCATGAATAAAAGCATGATCTTCTTCTATCAAAAATGATACTAAATTAATTTATTGAGGCTTTTAGTTCACATCTTTTCTGACCTTAAAAATGGACAAATGAGATTGTTAGACTTTTCACACTAGATCTTCAGCATGCATCTATAGAATTATTACGCAGTTTAACACCTGCCATTCTTCCCTTGTTCACTGAGCTGGTGAAACCAAATCCAAAAAAATATAGCTTTTTTGTTCCGCTGAAATAGCTCCAGCCACCTGGCTACCTACTCAACAATCAAAGGTTAGAAGGCGGAAAGGGAGGCCAGTGGCCAGCCAAATAGGCAAACCAGAGTCCCACCCACAACTCCAAAAGACTCAAACTTTGTTGGTGGAGAAAACGTTAGTGGAGAAAATTTGATTTGTATCAAGTCATATAATTGGCTGGACGGTTTTACCAGATATTATTTGAGAATAAAAAAATGTGGCTGTATCTTTTTCTTCTAATTTTGTTGGATATTGTAGGATGAGGTGTTATAGGCACCTGCCGGCGCCTTTCGCCCCAATGTTTCGTAAAACTCCCACCCCCAGTTCATCCAAGTTTCCTCAAGTTATTTTGAGGGTAAGACTTTCAAACTTCAAAGTCAAATCTTTCGGAACCTATAAACCAAAATGCAGATCTGTTTAGCAAAGAGACTGTAGAAGTTATTCAGATTTCAGATAAAAAAGATTTACTCTGAAAGTGGACGCTGGCGTGATACACAATTTGGCGAAATTTGGTCTTTGATATTTGTGGTAGACCCATGCCAAATACTAGGTAAGATTCTCGAATCTCCCCCAGCTGGCGCAAAACTTTTGTTGATTCAAGAGCCAACCGACCTCATATTCGTGATTCTCGACCCCTAAATAGGTACGGAAAAACTTTGGTTTCTAGAAACTCGAAAAATTTTTTTTTCGGTTTACCTTGGAGGACCAACGCAAAAAATCAAAAAATGGTCAAAAAAAATTTTTTTAATTGGCGCCAAATTAATTCACCCGTTCCCTCAACAGAACGAGATCAAAAAGAGCTGCTAAATGCGTCTTTTTAATTAGGAATGTTGCTCGAATTAATCTACAAGGTAAGATTGTTCGTGCATCTCAACCTTCAAGCTATCAAGCCCCCTTGAAGCGATCTAAAGTGATCTAACCACCCTCATTGATTGCTTTAATGATTGTTTTCTTCTCCTTCAGATGAGCGGCCAGCTTCTTCCGATTGTTATGCTTGGCAGCCGCTTCGATAATCGCTTTCTTCACTTTCTGAGTTACAGCAGTGCGCTTCTTTGGCTTTGCCGTTGCGAGCTAAACCAAAACAGTGAAAAAGAAATCAAAGAGAGCAAAAAACACGAGCCCGCACAGTAAAACAAAAAAATGAATGAACAGAAAGTTTCAGAACCAAATTCCAAATTTCTTTGCAGCATTTCCGCACAAATTTGATTTTAGAATTAAATTTTAAAAAATGCATTAATTGATAAGTGCCGCTATATTGATGGTTGATGACCGGGACCGGTTGAAGGTGCCGTTATAGCGAGAGGTGCCGTTATATCTGCACTCGACTGTTCCTTGATTTAACGATGCCTTTTTCCCGGTCCTCAGGGGTATCGTTTAATTGAGGGTTTACTGTATATTGAATTTATGAAAATTGTCAGCCAACCAAATTGATTTTAAAATCGCACTATATCGAGACTCGCACTATAGTGGAGTCGCACTATAGCGACACCCAACTGCATAGGTAAATAAATGAGATTGTTACGCAAAATCAAAATTTTATTTGTCGCGAACGAAAACTTATTAATAAATTTCCGGCCAATTTTTCTTCAGAAAACCTTTTTTGCACCATAAGGCCTTTTTATACCTAAAAGACTCTCTTTTGTACCAAATTTACGAACACCACAGGAAAAGGATCACTTTTAGAATTTTTATTATGAATTATTATTTTTTCAAAAAGCCCTGATATGTTTTGCGTGTTGTTCATGCCGTGTTTTGAGCATTTTCGCAGAAAAATGTATTAAGTACGTCAATCTGGTGAAAAAATGGCTGTAAAACCCTTATAACTGTGGTCCCAAGGCAAAATTTTGTGGTTCAGTAGAAAACTACCTTAAAGGGACATGCCACTCACGTCGTAAAGATTATTCCTACTGACTAGATATATTACTAGGTCAAAGTTCCAATGAATTTCTTTAAACAATTTTTTTAAAAGCTGAATTACTCAACCGGGATTCGAACTCACTACTCCGAAACCTGACACTAGAATTCAGGTGTACGGCCAGTTCGCGGCGGCCACCCCACTGCCATCTGTGATTGCTATTCAAGGTATCGACAACGAAGGGGCTGAGGAAGGAAAGAGCGGAGTGTGCCACTGCTTACAATAAAAATTATGTGGATTCCTCTCTTAAAACAAAACAGTTTAAAAATCGTGGCAAATTGACTGTTTAAAAATGATCGCAAACTGGCTTGATCGCGATCTGGCCCCTCCCTATAACTTCCCGCCTGTTGTTGTGGTGTCTTCTAAGTAAACAATATACGCTAAAACGATAAAAGGGCGTTTTAAAATTCTTTCCGACATAAAAAGTCGAATTTTTCGAAAAAAGTTAACCAAAAATAAACTTTTTGCCTTGGTTCCCCAAGCTAAACCCAAGATAAATTTGCAAAGTGGGGCTAATGGGTGTCGGCCTACCCTTGGTTTGAGCCTAATTAGTCAAAGGTAATCAGCCTAAATTAGGCTCAAAGCAAGGGCAAGCTGACCCCCGCTTGCTCCAATTTTTATGCAGGAAAATGTCTTAAAGCACCCTTTTTTATCGTTGTTAGCATATATTGTTTGCTTAAAAGACGTCAGAATAACAGAGATACCAAGGCAAAAAATGGGCCGGATTTGACAAAAGAGCCTCAGAGGCTATGTCATTAACGTATTTATTTTCCACTCAATATAAGTAATATTTAAAAATGGCCCCACTATTTGCAAGGTCCTCTAAATGTATGAAAGCATCAAAAACCTTATTATAGGCTTTTTGAGTGGGCGCTATTTATTGAACTCTGTTTTTGTTCATTATCCATCTTTTCTTGCCAAGGCTAATTGTACCTAACCTTTCACAAGTCCAAAAACTGCTGAAAACACCCACTATAAACAACTTTTCCCTAACTTACTCGCAACTGATGTAAAAAAATTGATGCAAGCAGGTGAAAAAAATTCTTGTGGCAAGATAAAAAGCAAACAGGCGACAGGAAAAGAACAAAATTATCTCCCATTCAAGTGTAATTCTATTTCCGAGCCATCCAAATAAATGTGCATAATTAGTGTTGTTGTGGGATGTGGGAAACCATTACGCTGCTGGTCTTGGTGCCACTTTTACGACAGCACCAGAAAAACACTGCTGTGTATGCCTAAATACTTACATGCAAATTAATCATTGGCCTGGGGCCCTATGACTTATCATTTTGTAGTAGTTAGGCTGCTTTGGGATGATTTATGAGTGTGGTTCTTTAGTTTTTTATATTGCCTTTCTGACTGAGTCGTGAAAGACTTTTTAGTAAAATGTATAATTTTCGCTAAAAACTTGTAAAAAACTTAAATGTTTATTTTTCGAAAGGTTGATATTTTTGTTCGGTATTTCCAAAAGCTGAAATATCTCCCTAAAATAAGTTTGCAAAAAATGAATAGCCGGATTTTGTCTAACTGTCCCGTATCTGTGCTTGTTTTGCTCGGGTAAATTAATTAAAAAACTCCAGTCAATTTTCGCTATAACGTCTCTTAGGGCCGGGCCTAGAAGGTCGTTATGCCAAGGGTGCTGTTATATCGGGGATCGACTTTCTCTGATTTTGTCTAATGCATGACCAACTCTGTCTGATTTTGGAGGATGTAATGTCGGGTCCATCTTATCCAGTGTTGACCGCAGTACTATAAAATCTTATTTGCTAAATCTAATTATTGACCCTACCAAGTCTACTCAACTCCCTTTATATATGCGGTATGCCCCAGTTATGAAAACTATGGCTAATTTCAGTCCTTCCTGACCTTTTTGGGGTGTCCAGAACCCCCTGAGGGTGTTTACCTTGGTTCTCCAAGGTAAAGAGTCGATTTTTGGCCGATATTTTTTCAAGAATGACTTTCTACATCAAAAGTGCCTAGAAACACATTTTTTTATCATTTTAGTGTATATTATTAGGTCATACGGAAAATTCTGCCACAAATTTTAAAACCTCTTCAACTTTTAATAGAGTTGAAATTCGTTAGTCATCTTCTTTTTGCTTTGAAACTGAGGCATTTCGCTTTCATTTGTGTTTAGCAAAGTAGCATTTTCGACACTGAATGCTCTTTATATTCGATCTTGGCAAAACTGACGACGAAAAACAATTGATCTGCGAAACTTCAGTAAACAGAAGGAGTTGTTTCAGATGGTTTGAAATGTGAGTAGACATTTCTTAGTGTTCCTTTGATTAGGTTAGACGAAGCCGGCGAATTTCTATGCTAGGGGAATCCAAAGACTTTCTTAAATTTGGGAAAAAATCGTTGATTCAAAAGCGGATTATTTTAGTCGATTGAGTGAATCTTTTGTTTCTGTTGTTGGATAAAGGTTATTCCCAGATGAAAGCGTAATGTCTCAGCTTCAAAACAAAAAGAAGATGACTGACGACAGTCAATTCTGTCAAAAGTTAAAGCGGTTTCAAAATTTGTGACAGAACT
>JAKMXJ010066920.1:0-10688 GCA_029339935.1 Anguina tritici | reverse complement strand
TCTTGCTGTATGAGGAAGGCCTCTCAGGAGTCGATGCTGCTAAAAGAGTTTGTTTACGATTCGACCAAGAAGGGTGCTTGCCAAAGCGGTTCGTAAGAGGGGGACAGAAGTCTGGAAGATAAGCCTGACGCCTTCTGATATATCCTCTGATTATCCTTCCGACAAGCTGTCACTCTCGGTACCCGTCACCTTTGGTTGGTCCCAGGGGTGAGGAGTTATCGAGGATCAACTGCAATAGTCTTTCATTTGTTTAGGTCTAACTGCACGCTATGTTTTTGCTGTTTTTTACAACTTACAGCTTTTTGAACTTTACCATTTCCAAATTAAAATCTCTGGTGTTACCCGTATGTTAAATATACTAACATTCACTTTTATTGACCGAATTTTTAAGAAAATTTTGTCTATTTCGTCTCAAGTCGAAAGTTGACCAACCAGCTGTAAATGTTGATAAGACTGGAGGTAGAGATCAGAAAAGCGATCCAGTAGACGGCAAACATCTCAAAGACAGTACAAGTTTTGCTCTCACTATCGTTTCTCCAGTGGCCAATAGTGTTGGATGTGCTCCAGTTGTATTTCAAAGCACACCACATTGAGAAGAGGCCACCGATGGCAAAGCCTGTGAGCAAAGTGGTGGTCACCACCGCAACAAATGCTAATATCTTCTTCAGGGAAAGCTGCAAAATAGATGGTCATTTTTAAATATTTTTGTTTTGAATCGAGACTTCCAAACATAAAACTCGATTCTTTTTTAGTTTGAAAGTCTGCTCCAGCCATATTGACAGGCCACATTGATGGCATTATACTATGACTACCAAAGCAAAGCTCAACGCTCTGGGATGCAAGGCTCTTCTATGTCCCCCTTACTCACACGCCATCAGACTTTCATCTCTTCCGATCAAAGCAGAACTTGCTTAGTGGCAAGAAATTCACAAGCAATACCGAAGTTTTGTACGGTTCTGGAGAACTATTTCAGAAAAAAGCCGGCGGGGTTTTTCGTCAAAAAAATTGCCAAGTTATCAGAAAGATGGGAAAAAGCAATTGAAATGCAAGGAGATTAATATGACCACCGAGCTGGTAAATTCGATTGAAATAAAAAAAATTTAAAACCACGGGAATTTTTGGGACACATTTTACGTCATTTTCGATGCTAGCACTGTAAAAATAACCGTAAAAATCATTAGCTCAAAAGGGAAATCGTGAATCACCGCCGTAAAAAGATTGAGTTGGCGGAACTTTTGGTCATCTGCTTTGCCCCTTATGTTCACGACATGGCAGTGGAAAAAATCCCAGACGAGCAGACGCTTTCCTCCGAACAAAGAGCAGCGAAACACCCCGTCCAAAAAGTCGAGCGTTAGTTCGTCGTTCATCCACACAATCCTCAGTTTTAACTCTGTGGAGTAGGCGTTTAGCTTGTGCGGAGTCTTAACTTCTTCCTCGCTTTCTGAGCCGTTTTGAACTCCATGAAGCTGAAAAAGCAGTGTAAAGAACAGCCGAAAAAGGGGCGCCTTGTTAGAGGGGGCCGCCTTAACAGGAGGGGGCCACCCTACTGGAGGAAATACGAAAACAGTTATATGAATGAAGTATTTTGGGCAGTCAATTGGCCAGGGCAAGGGACCTACCCTGGTCGAAATTTGGCCTAAAACCCCGGTCCAGCGTTCTGGTGGGTGCTGAGTCGTCATCTCTAATTGCAAGCATTGTTTTTAGCTCCCAAATTTCCAAAAAGCAACGACCACCAGATTTCCAAAACGTCTTCTTCGGACAAGCCACTGCCAGGCACCATGTAATCCATTGCCTATTTGTGTAATATGCCTGACAACCCAATTCCTTGCAGGTTTCCCCTCCACTTGTTGCCCTTCCACCTCCCTCTCTGCCATTCTTCTGTCCTTTTCGTTCTCCAGTTCCACGTCGAAAATGAGCATAGAAGGTGTGGGAGACAGTTTCACTCCTGACAGACTGGTCCTAATGCCGACATGAGTTCCGCCATTTTCCTCTCTTATTCCTAAAGTGCAGGGGAATATATAACAGGGTCCAAATTTGTTTGAGTGTTTGCTTCAGACATTCCTTTTTCAGGCGCAAAAGCGGGGATCCAAGAAATGTGAAGTCTTTTTGGTATAAAAATTGCTTGCAGAATCAAATTTGGGTATGAACTGAACCACAAAAGTCTTAGCTTACTTAAGCTTTCCTGGAGCTTGTTCGGAATGACATCCTCCTGGTGGAATATTTTATCCTGAATCAAGCTTGGATTTTGGCCGGCATTGTACATGGCAGAAATGCAAAAGCGCCCAACCAGTTTTTTGTTTGCTGTAGAGACCAAATTTTTGGTGGATGTTGCCACACCTACTTGTGTCTGTCTTTATGATTCACCCTTCATTGCTGCTACTCCCGCTGCACAATTTAGTTTAAATGGTTTTAAGTGTTTATTTTTTAATAATAATAATATCCATAAACTAATGTAAGTGGTGTGGAAAAGAATCGTGGAATAAAAAAGGGTGCTCCACCTAGTCCACAGTCAAAAGATGTCGAGTCGACAGTTGCCCGGGGTTTTTCTTCGAAGTGTTTGTTGTTTTTAGCTAAAGGTACCCGTTTTTGCCAGGTTTTTTCTTATTCTGATGCCCGCAGGAGGCAAAATGCCCTCAGAAATCAGAATCCGAAAAGAGAATTTCAAAAAGATGCTTGGTTGCTGAGATATGACCACAAGTTAGATCGTCATTATTTCGAAATGACAGCATTTAAGTTGGACAATTATTGCTCATATCTCAGAAACATGCATTATTTTGGAATTCCGCTTTCAGGTTCGGATTCCTGCGGATATTTCGCCTAATAGGGGGGCCTCAGTAGAAAAAATTCTAGTAAAATGGGTGGGTTTTCTTTAAAATATCAAACATTTCCAAAAAAACCATCACCGACTGTCCTATGTCCGAGTTAGCGCCTGAATTCTCCTACTAATTTGTAAAAGTTTGCTTTGTGAAGATCGCAATTGATTATCTACTTTATCAACCTACGAAAACTATCAAGTGGAGTTTCAGAGTGAGAAAAAACAATAGTGGAAAATTTAGGCGTGGATGAAAAATGTGTATTTTGACTTTGCACTAGGTGGGGCCATGTCCTATAACAAAAAACATTGGATTTGGACCAAAATATTGGATTTGGACCAAACTTTACTAGTTTTTGGATGACTGAAACGGACAAGAAAAAACAGAAGTGAAATATTTGTGGATAGAAGCGGCTAAACATAAGGCATGAGGAATTGGCCCATTTTATTCCAAAAATGATAAAGAAAGAAGTAAGATCTAGGAATATGTGCATAACAACAGCGGTATAAACCCAATAAAATAAGAAGTAAATTGGAATAGGAGGAAACTTCAACTACTTTTGCATCAACTGTGTCCATTTACTATCGTATATTTTGGCTGGGTTCCTGCTTCGGGCAATCTTTTCTCGATGTTCACTGATAGCACATGGTTTCGATCCACCCACTTCGTGAAGAGGGGTGGGGTGCGGGAGCGCCATCCTCGGCCTCTGGTGAAGAGGGGGAGCATGAAGCTCGGACCGGGAGGATCCTTGGAAAAAGGGGTAAGGTGTAAGAGGGTTATTAGTTAGCTCTTGGAAAACAGCCTCGATAGCTCAGTGGTTAGAGTGTTGGAAGCTAGGCGAACAAGGTGACAGGTTGGATTCCTGCTCGGGCAATGTTTTCCTCCACCTTTACCACTGCACGGCCTTTCAAAGCAAAGAAAAATGCGCAGTAGGCGACTTTCGAAAACTTTAATTTGTTGTATTATTGTTGTCTCCCTAAAAATATTGTCAATTTTTAATTCCCTCTGTCGATCTGAAAGAGAAGATTCAGGGCTACATTTTGGCATGTGACATTTTGTCGAAATGAGATGCCCCTGCTAATTTTTCTAGTCTCCGAAAAGTTTTTTCGAGCAATTTTTGACCTTTTTGAGTTTAGATGGGTGTTCCGCCCATCATTCTGAAAATATTTTTGCACCAATCAACGCAGAATGGTAGATATAGTCTGTAAAAAGTTATAAAAGTAGGGGTTGAGGTCACCAAAAAAAAGTTATGGCCAGTTGAAATTGGACCACGGAGGGGCCAAGGCATTTCGGGGTGAATTTCGACAATTGCTTATTCTGATATTTTACCAGATAAAAGGTATTTTTAAAATAAAAAACCGTGTTTCTCGTCAAATTTCAACCTTGGGAGAGACAAAAACACGAAAAATAAAAATGTCACTTTTATTGTTTTGGTGGAGTTGAAAGCCAAATATAGTTGAAGCACTGGCTCTAAGAATAACAACAACGAGAATAGACCCGACCCTGTTTCCTCTGTACAACACACATTATCCATTTATTTGTTCTTGAGAGCACTCAATTCTGCCAATTTTTCACCCATCTCTTCCAATTTGCGATTGACCTCAGTGCGGTATTTCTCAAACTCTTTTCTAGAAATCCACTCAGAAGAAAACGACGAAGAGGAGGAAGGAGAGGGAAGAGAGCAGGCAGTGTTGATGGTCGAAAACCTGGGGGCTGCACTCACCAGAGAGATCGGAGGATCCAGGGGAGATTGGCCCAACTGTTTCACAACTGGTTGCTTGGTGGCAGCTGAATAAAGTGATGTTTTGTCAGGTTTCCGCTCTCATATACATGTCGCACAGTCAAGTCTGTACTCCTTTTCAAATATGAAAACCAACCATTTGTTTTCGACGGAGCTCCAGCAGCTTCTTTTCCCAGCACAGATGATGTGCTGAAGAAGGAGTCAGGACGACCAGCGCCACTGCCTGCACTCGAAATGGACGAGTTGAAAGAGGTTGCGCCCAGCACAGGCGACTCATCAAAGGTGTTTGCATTAGCACCCGTCTATAAACAGTCATTTAGCAAAAGTTGCTTCCAGTTTGTCCCAAAAACAAACCGGTTGTTTGGAAGCACGGAAGTTCATGGAAGGAGGTCGTTTGTTGGCCTGCTTTGGCCGTGTTTTTGTCAGCGAGGACAGCTTGCTCAGATCTTCCACCGAAGATGAGGCACTCTTGGCCTCTTTGCCTTCATTTCCATGGCTAAGAGGCTGGGGTGGTCGGTGGGGTGGAAGTTTGCCTGTTGGGAACAGTTTGCTCTGCAGACCAGCTATCATACTTTTTCGCTCCTCTTGCACTGGTCTAGCGCCTGCTACTCCTGATAAGGAGGGGTCAACTGTAATAAACAGGGGAAAATTGAGATTATAAAGAAAAGAGGTAGCAACTAGTTGTCAAAAGAGCTTTTTTGGTTTTTTATTTATGCGGAGAAGGTCGAAACTTTTTCAAGGCGGAACCCCTAAAAATAAAAATATTTTAGTCGAATGACGGCATATGAACACCTGCGCAAATCTATTGCGCATTTTAGAGCCCAGAGGCCACATATTACGACTTAATGTCCACAAAAAGTTGTTCACTTACTTTGTGAAACTGAAGAATCCCTGACACTGGCCACCGGCATTTGTGATGTGGAGTGCAGAGGTTTGGCAGGCTTGGCGGGCAGGATGGGCGGGGGGTTTGACCCTACTGGAGACGCTTTTTCCACACTGGCGCTGGTCTCAATCAACTTCACAAAGTTTTCGGGGAACAATCCTCGTTTGCCGTTGTACTCCCCCTCATACCAGCCATCATCCTCACATTTTTTGTTGATGACCGTGATTAGGGCACCTTCTGGCAGGGACAGCTCGTCTGGATTGGCTGCTTCATACTTATAGATCACTTTGGCCATTTCTGAAGGTTGGAAAGTGGAGATTTTGGTTAAGAAGATAGACTTTTCTACCAACCTTTGGTTCTGCTCACTGCAATGGCTGCTTGAGAAGGTGGGGGTGGGATAACTGGCGGATGGTTCTGCAAAGAAAAATCGTTGAGATGCTTGCTGAGCTAGTAAAAAGGTATTGACGAAAAATTATTGAAGGAGTAATCAAATCTCCTTTGGTATTTTAGAGTCTAAAATGTACAGAAAATAGGTGGGCGCGGCTGACGATCTTTTTACTAAAAATCGACTTTTTGCGTTGGCCCCCGAGGTAAAACAGTCTGGAGAGTACTTGGATACCTTACAAGGGATAGAAAAGATAGGACTTGAGCATAATTTACTGGGACCCACTGCATATAGAAACTCTGGTATGCATATTATCTTTGGCACTTGTGCACTTGGGGCGGAGGCGGTCTTTGCCTTTTCCTATGAACTATGAATAGTCTCCTAAGTAACTTCAATGCACTAAAAACGATAAAAGAGGTATTTTCCGACGTCTTCCTTACTAAAAAGCTAACTTTCAAATTTTTTTTTGAAAACTTAGCTTTTTAGAAGGGAAAACGTCGGAAAATAACTTTTTAAATTGGTTTTAGCGTATGAAAGTTACTTAGGAGACCTTATAACACTATTCACAGTTAATAGGAAAAGGGGCCCCAAGTGCACAAGTTCCCCATCTTCATTCATGCAAAGCTATTTTCGAGTGATTTATGTCTCAGGTAAGTGCTGATCTCAACCTCAAACCTCCGAACCCAAGGCTTAGAGATGCGCACACAGACTTAACTGCGAGATGAATCCGAGAAATACTCTTGATGATAAATACATTTAGAGACTCTTTTTGCCTTTTCTCGTGAAGGAAATAGGGTAAAACATGAATGCAGTAAACCTCGCTACAACAAACCCCGGATATACGATACTCCTGGGCACAATTTGGTTCGACTAAAGTAATTTAAGTCAAATCGACTGTCGATATAAGAAACCCCTGATATAACATGCTCCGGGCTCGGTCCCGACAAAAAAACCGACACTCAATATAACTTACAGTAAAGAAAGTCCCCGAAAATGTGAAATTTTGAATTTAAATATTGTGTCTCGAAACGAAAATATTCTCATTTTTCCCTAAATTTGTCTCTGTCATTTTTAGTTTTGCTTAGTTTCTATTTTCATTATTGTCTCGCTTATTTTTTTAACTTTAGACATGGAAACTTTGTTGTTAATGGGTGATCGAATGGACGTTTAGGAAGTAAGACTCGAGATAATACACGGCTTCCAATATTAGGCAAAGTGACTCTCGATATAATATACTCCAGATATAACGTATCTCTGGAGCTACTTCTAAAGGACTACCGTATTTCCTCTAATAGAAGTCTATGAACTTCTATTTTTCAACCTTCCTTCAAGGGGGCTTATTTTAGACCATGGCCTTATATTATAAGAAATACCGTATGTTGTATCTAGGTTAGCCTGTATGGCATATCTAGGTACTCTCTTAGGCTGGTACACTTTGGTCCCCGAAGGCAAAAAGTCGATTTTAGTCAATTTTTTAAAGTGATCCTTCGCATCTTAAAAACATACTTTCTGCACATTTCAGGCCACAGAATACCAAAAACCATCTTTGTGGGCAATTTTGGGAAGACTCCGTATAATGCCTTTCAGTCAACTGGTCTAACAACCATAAAGAATTTGATTTTAACAAGTGGATGCATGGTCTTTCCCTTCTCTGACAGTCAATACGTCAAAGTTACGTAAAAATATCTTTTATTGACTTACCATGGGAGGAGCAGCATTGACCATTCCCGTGGGTGGAGAAGCGGCACAGTCGATTGTAGAAGAAAGCGGATTGGTTCTACGGTTCCCTCCTGCCACAACTGTCGACTTGTGGAGTGTGGAAGGCAGGGTGGCTGAATGCTGCTGCTGTTGGTGATGACTGCCATCCACACAGTCTTTTTTGGCTGCTTCAGTAGAATCCCCACCATTGGAATGGTTTTCTGCAGGAGGAAAGGTGCTCTTTAGACCAACATTTTTGAGATTATGATACTTACCAATATGGCCTTTTTCTTCTATCACCCTGGGCAAGGAGGATGTGATTGAGGTAGAGAACACTGCTGAACATAGTAAAAAGTTTTTGTTTCATTATTTTTAGCTTATAAGGTATGAGGTTGCAGATTGCACCGGGGTGGCCAAAATTACGTTAACATTTTTGACTTTTTGTTCGAATTGTAATTTATCACCCTTTTTTCATATTTTGCTTTCACTTTGTCATTTGTTCCATCTAAATTCATATTGTTTTAAAGCTTCCATTTTATTACTACTTTTTCAGATGATCTGTGCAATTAAAAGAGATCATCTTCGCGCCGCCTTTGTTCATTTGCGGGATTAAGGAAAAAACTTCGGACAAGTTGCTCTGCTTTTCGGCATGGCTCAACAATCAGCAAGGCAGTGGGAAGTTTCGCGCAAACAGGTAGCAACAGAAATCTCAGAGGGCAAAACAGAAAGCGAACAGTAATAGGTGAAGAATGTCAGGAGCTAGCGGTGGTTGTGATCAGTGGTACTCTAGCAAAGCTTTTTATTTTCTTTCTCTATATTTTACGTCAAAGGACAACTCGTTTTCGCAAAAGCTTGACCGAAAAGTAGCCGTATCGAGGAGCTCTACGTTTGCTGAAAAGAGATCTATGTTTTTTTCCCGTACAAGATGAAAGAAGCTCGGAAGCTGGATTTCAAGCACGTTATAAAACGTCTTCAAGGGTGTTCAGCAATGAAAGAGAGGTTGATTAATCTTTTGTTATGGCTCTGCATTGACTACTTTCAGATTTGTGGTCTAGTCGGATGAAGCTCCAACAGGAATGGGACAATTTTGATATGGCATCAGTAAAACGCACTGCGGACAATTTTCCTAGAAGAGCTAATGCCTGTATTGGCGCTTTGAATAAAAAATGTCGAGTGTTGTGTTATTTTATGGTAAACTAAAAATGTTTCCATGACCGTGATATTTGTGGATAGCACAAATGTACACAAAAAGAGAGGTTGAAAATTGGGATGAAAATTTTTTAACTTTCCCTAGTGCGGGGAAGTCCTTGCCAAATTTTTTAAACTGATTGACGTAATTTTGCGCCACCCGGTATGTAATTTGACACACCAAAAGACAAATAACTCACATGGATTGTTGACCGGCATCTCGGAGGCGAACGACACAAAATTGGTGGGGAAAAGACCAATTTTTCCAATGGCATTGGGGGCTCCTGCTCCTTCAATCATTCCGATTATTTGGCCTCGAGCCCAGCCGTCCTCCACATCCTCCAAAACCTCCAGTTCATCCCCTTCTTTCAAGTCCAGCTCATCCTCCTGCTGGGCTAGGTAGGAGAAACGGACGACGGCTATTTTGGCTCCGTTACCTCCTGGGTTGCCTGCTGAAAGTTTAGAGGGAATTTTCAAGAGTACTCAAGAACCAAATTTATTACCTTTCCTCAGATGAACTTCTCCAGGTTTAAAGGAAGAATTGTTAAGCAGGGAGATGTCCTTGCTCAGTCGGTCCACAAGTCTGGCTACATTGCCTCTTGACTCTGTCTGTAATTTGGCTTTAATGCTACAGTCAGATTCCTCCATAAGGTCAACTCAAAGAGTTCGATCCTAATTTAGAAAATGGTGAATAGAATTTTTTTATTCCACAAGCCCACAGCATGCGAAATGTTCTCAGGCATCCGAAACTGAAAGCAAAATTCCAAAAAGATGCTTAGTGGCAGAGATATGACCCAAAGTTGGGTAGTTATGGTTTTAGAATGACAGCAGTCCAAGTTTGGGTTATATCGCAGCAACCTAGCATCTTTTTGAAATTATGCTTCCAGATTCGAATTCCTGAGGACATTTTGCCTACTGGGGGCCCTCAAAATAAAAAATAATCTTCGAAAAAATGGATACTTTTACATATAAGCACAAAAAGCTTTAAAAAAAAAGCTGGCCGTAAACCCGAAAGCTAAGGTAAAAAAGTGTCGGAGCCACTGGGGATCAAAGCTCAGGGGTGATGTTATGGAGGTATTTGACTGTACTAATGTTTCCAAGAATGACCTTCTGCCCGAATACCATCTCTACATGAACCATTTTTGATCTAAGTGACCAACCTCAAAGAATCATAGCTACTGTTTGCCCAGCTTTTCGAGGACAAATATATAAGAGACCTGCCAGGTGTGCTTATAGCTAAGAAATGAGCTTATTTCGACACCCCAAATTAGGATTGTTGACCGTAGGTTAACCGACCAACAGGATTTTTTTAAATCAAAATGCTGTTCAGGCATTAACTAGTGGTTACCCGACCGGTGGCTAACCAACCGGCTTAGCACAAACCGGATATGTCGGATAACCATCTGGCTGGTTGCTAACCAATTGACTAATCTGGTTAGCTGCTAACAGGATAAGGCCAAATTGACTGACCGCCAATAACTTTAGTCCTAAAACTAGAGTTGCAGGCTCAGCATCAGGACGGACTTCCAAATTTTGTGTTATCGTTGAAATTTTTATTCTCCAGGCCTGACATATATACTCATTTTGTACCAAAAGTGGCTGGCCACTAAAGCCATAATAAATACATCCCGAGGCACAGTTTTAAACAAATATTTCAGAATTATTTAAGGTTCTGAAGGTTTGGCTTTAACCTCAAAACTGATCCAAGCTAAATAATTATCAGTAGTGATAGAAAAAGGCAGTCGGGAGGGATTTCGGGATCGGGATTCGTCCTTTTGAAAATTTTGGGATCGGGATTTTCAAAAATTATCGGCGGGATTTCGGGACGGGATTTTGGCTCTGATTTGGCTCGACCTGTCGGGATCCTGTCCCGTTTCTATCACTAATTATCAGTTTTAGATCCCAAAGCAGAAGTATTTTTAAATAAAATTTAAAAAGCCCCACATTTCCATGCTGTTCCAAGGAGGAAGCCATGTCTCC
>JAKMXJ010066872.1:0-13413 GCA_029339935.1 Anguina tritici | reverse complement strand
ATTTTATACCATTCGAAAGAGGAAGCAAAGGGCCTCAAAACCATATCTTTCTAATATTTTTAGGAATTGTTAAAAATTAGGTCAAAAACCAATTACGAAGTTTTCTGTCACCCGTTATTTTTTATTGGTCATTTATTTTCCTAATAGATTAATATCTTCATAAGGCAATCTCCCAACAAAGTAGATTTTTGGTCTATCGCGAAGGTTATCTCATCGGGAGACCCGACTATATCAGATTGGTCACTTTCCTGTCCAAAAACACGCTTAAACTCCCAAAACTTTTAAGCTTTTTTGGCTTCGCAAGACACCTTAATAAACGCACATTATGCTCCATAATGAAGTCTTCTTTTCTGGCAAAAAAACTAAAATCTTACCACAAAACTGCCGAGGAAATCCATTAGGAGCAACAGAGGAGTGATGTCGAAGGGGCCTGAAATCACATGCAGATGGCGGATCAGCATTCGCGAACAGCTTCTGAAGCACTGGCAGCATGTTTTTGTCTGAAGAGCAGGAGACACCATTGCAAATATGACGCTGCTGTTGTTGCTGTTGGTGCCAATGGCAGTTATGATCCATGTTCGCTTGTGAAGCAAAGGGGTTGGTTGAAAAAGCAGAGCAAGTAGGACCTTCTTGCTTTAGTGAATAATCAGAAGGACTGAGAAACAGAGCTGGAGAAACAGGAGGAGGAGGTGAAGACCAAGGATTCAGCTTACTTATTTCCATTCGCGTCTTCGTCTAAATGTATAATACTTTTGATCACAATATGAGCATTTTGGAAAGAGACAAATGGTCATACAACTGGAAGGCTCGATTGTGCTGGCGCAGCTTTGGCAAAAATATCTTGCAAGACTGGCGGCATAGTCTTTTCAGGACTGGAATGGTTGATCTTAGCCTGCTCGAATTTGTCTGAAAAAATCGGCTGAATGAGATGCTAAAAAATAGTATTTTGTTTAGAGGGGTATGTCACCTCCGGACACACCAGAGTACCACTTTCCGATTTTCGCTTACGTTTGAGATTGTTATTTTGGATTGTATGGGACGTTGGTTAGCACCCGGTTGTTACTATGTTGATACCTTGCTAGTACCCGTGTTTACGTAGGTTTTCGATCCTCTTGCTAGCACCAACGAAGTTAGATATTTATTTGAAAGAAGCATGTACTCTAGAGGCTGTAATCATGGCCCATGGGCCACAATTAAACCCCATTCAAAACGGGCTTTATGACATTGTGATTTTAGCCGTAAAAGTGAAAACACCTCCTGGGTAAATGACTAATCAAAATGTAGTCCTGAATCTTGACTACTTTTTTTGCGTAGTCAGTTACCTGGAAGATATTTGCATTTTTACGGCCAAAAACACAATGCAATCAATAAGTTTTAGTTATAGCCCGGGGGCCATAATTACAGCTTTTAAGGTATGAGTAAATGAAACTGACTGATGGGTAGTACACTCAAATCCATGTCACTGACTTCATAGTTGGTACTGAAGTACTTGCTAAGACGACTGGAAGTGGGCATCTTTTGAGCTAGCTGTTCTTTTTTATGAGTCCACTAAAAATTCAAGGAATCTTCGGGAAAAAATTCTAACGAGTAAAAATACTTACGAGAGGTGGGACTTCAAGAGAGGAAGCACTGAGCACACCAATCATAACAGCAAATTCGACGACCGAAGCTGGATATATTTTTGAAAATGAGTCATGGTCATCGGATGAATTGTTACACATATTCATAGGCGAGAATGTAAAACTGGAAATGTGTTGCAAGGTGTTTGAAATGGAGGTTGGAATAAGTGTAACTTTGTTATCTTATATGCATGATTTGATTGATAAGATATTGAAGACGTCATTCAAAGCCCTTCGCGATTATCTTTTCCTCGCCAGTTAAATACTGACAAGTATAATAGGGTGGAAAAAAATTTTACATGAAAAGGCTTTGCTGGAGCGGCATACGGCTTCTCAAAAGTGACTTTTTTGACATTGTTTCTTTGTTTTTCCTGCAGAATTCGCGGATCTCCGTAACTAGAGAATTATCGATGATATCATCGGTTTTTTTTTCTAAACGACTTGTTTGTGCGTAAGCTGTTGAATGAGTACTCATTCGAATACAGTCAAACTTAGATTATCCGACACTCTAGAGGTCCCGAAAATGTGAGGCCAGTTTAGAAAGTATTGAGAAAAAGTCGCGATTACCCGACACCCTCGATCATCCCACACTTATGGTTATTCCCTAGGGATGTCGGATAATTGAGGTTTGACGGTAAATGGCGAATTCATCAACGGTGAGTTCATCTACAAACTTAGTCTTGTGGACTTTTCGAACTCAGGGTCGGAGTTTCGGGGGACAAAACCTTAAAATTTTGAAGTTATCTGGAAAAGTTATTCTCTATCCTACCCAAATTATGTGGGAAACACGGTTTGAATGGATCAAAACACGGGTTCCTGCTATTTAAACCTTTCAATCTGGGGTATGCATCCCTCCAACAAATGGCAACCCTGTGATGATTTCTGGAGTTTTTTTATTTAATTTAATGATAAAATGAAGAAGCAGGGTGTTTGTAGGTAGTTATTTAAATTTAATGACAAAATAGAAAGGAAGGGTACGCGGCACCTGCTGTCGTAGCGTAGCGACGGCGCCGGAAAATGACAAAATCTCCGCACGATGTAATTTCCCCTACGTTAAAATATCAACTCGCGGTACATTCAACTCTCGGGTATCAAGCCGCCGATTTGTATTAACTTCCAAATTTGTGTGAACCATTGCTAGAATACTATAGCACGGAAAATGGTTGTTGAAGAAACACCTGCTGAAGCTCTCACTATATCCCGTGATGTTGCATCCATTCTATTTATGTGGATAGGCATTTTTGAATCCTCATCTAATCAAAACTACCCCTATCCATTGCAATCAGGGGATATTGTGCTGTCTTTGCGAGCGAAGCGAGCAAAATCCACCCATATTATGTACACCCAAAACACTTAACCCACCACCTAATAAAGAAACTTGAAAATTTTGGAAAATTTTCTATGTCGCAAAGAAATGTAGAAACTAAAAAGTTCATTGCGAGGTTTGGCAAAATCTCTTTTGAATGATGCATTGGAGGCCCTTGTTGCCACGGCCCGTATTGAAAAACATGGTGAAACTGCCAAAAAATAGAAAAATATTTTGACCAAAAAGTAGCACCCCATTATTCATTTTCCCTCCCAACACAGCCCTTATTCCCTTTTTAAACACTTATTTGGCTACTTTACCACAAAATTACTACTTAAAATGGTTTTTGAACACCTTTAAAAAAATCGGATTTTTGAGGCGGGGGGGGGAGTGTTATGGCACTAGCATCAAATTGGCAAAATATCAACTCGTTCCGGTTTTAACTTGTGCCTATCAACTCGTTCCTATTTTGACCCTACCACCATTGGCAATCAGGGAGCATTGTGCTATCATTACAAGCGAAGCAAGCAACACCCACCCAAAATATGTGCTCCGAGCTTTTTGGTCCACAACTGTACGCTAAATAGAAAAATAAGAAGAGGAAAGCCAGAATATAATAATCTTCTGCGGACAAATGTCCTGGTGGACAAATATCCCAGGGATCATCCAACTTGTCGTTATACCCTAGCAACTAAGCAAATTTTGTTTTTAGATTCGGATTCCTAACAACTTTTTGCCTACTGGAGGAGGATCAGAATAAAAAAAACCCTTTCAAAAATGGAAAACATATCAAAAACCACTTATCCTAACCATCCTAACCACTGATTTGTGGATTCCTAGAAGAAAAGCCAGTCCACCATGCCTCCTGTTAAGATTCTATTAAACCGAGCTAATCTTAAGAGTTTTTTCTCAGTCAGAACAAAAAGGATTTTAATAAATGTCCGCATAATTTACAAGATGAGTGAACCGCCCTTTAAGGTACCTTCGCCATTTGGCTAATTTTCAAGTAGGGGTTTTGAAGTTTGTCCTGGTGGGCTCTGGTCAGGTTTTACACTCCAAAACCGGTTAATGGTCTTGTCGTGGCCTTGATCAGTTTCCGTCTTTCCTTTGTTTATCCCAATTTTACAAAAATGCAAAATGTTAAAAATAAATGAAGTGAATATAAAGTACACAATTTCAGGGCTACCTCAGAGTCTTCACTTTTGGTAAATTTTGCTTTTCTAAAACCTTTTATTCGGCTTAAATCATCTTGCTTAGGTGTCAAATCGGATACAGACTACAAAACCCTGAAGATAACCAGTCGAACAAAGTGTCGAGATGTGGTGGAAATGATTCTAAACAAGTTCCGGCTAAACTTTCGTGACATCAACCTGTTTCAACTGTGGATGGAGGTGAGGACCAGGCACAATGGCCAGGAGTTCAAAAGCATACTGGAGTTGGGTGGGTTCTCTTGTCCATTATTTTCCGGTCCTACCTCTTTCCTCAATTCAGACAAGGAATCCTGCCCTCTGGAATTGCAGCGATGCCATCCCTTGGAAATGTCCAGATTTATACTAAGCATGGTTTCCAACGCTATTTTGGCCAGGATCTACGACGGAGATATTTGTCCACAGGTTGGATTGTAAAAAGGAAAATTTGCTAGTACAGGGTGGCCAAATTTTTTTTGCCCCAATGAATTTCGGCCATGACTATTTGAATTTGCGTTGTTTTGACCAGCTCTTTTTTATTGGAAAGCTGGATCTCAAGGAAAACGAACGACACCACATCTGTTGATTTTTATTGCTGTTGTCATTGTTAAAAATTATGATTAGGGCGAAGTTAATTTTTCTTTTATTTAGCAATGGTCTACTCAGCACAAGAGCAAGCAAAATGAGTCGAATAGTTCATGGCGGAGAACAAAAGCGTGGATGTTGTGTGCCGTTTGAAATGCTGTTGTCTCGACACGAATTGTTCCTCTGTCGGGATGCTTGCTAGTGTACATAGCAGCGTTGTCGTCTGTTAACTCAGTTTGTGTCTGAATAAAAAATCTAAGAAGTAGTTCCTCTCTCGCTCTCTCTGCTATTTACGCTCCGTATCTCTCTCTCTCAAATACAACAGTAGCCAATCTCGACATTCAGGAAGAAACTCGAAAGTGCCGGGCAAGAAACTCATATAGAATTAGTACACCAGGTTCAAAGGACGAGGCAGCGTCGAGTGAAAGAAGAAGAAGACTGGTAACCGGGGTCCATTTTATTTTCCCATTTTTTGCCTTCTTGAACCATCTTGCAGTAGTTTTTCCCATTGGGGAGTCTGTCAGTTCACCTAAAAGTCAGTTCACCTAAAAGTCAATTTACCTAAAACTCAGTTCACCTAATGACAGTTCACTTAATTTTAGTTGTTTTTGCTATTAACGCTAACCATATTCAAACGACTTTAGGTGAAATAATTATATTTGACCAGAGATAGGATAGCCTAACCAAGAATAGGCCGACCCCCATTAGACCCACTTCGCAAATTTACGGGTGAGTGTTCAGATCCTAAATTTTTTAGCCTCTTTGGTACCCCACAGATTTGGTTTACCTTGGGGACCAAGGCAAACCCTTTTTCTGTAGGAAAGTGTCTCAGAACACCTTTTTTATCTTTGTTATTTGCTTAGAAGGCTTCAAAAAAAAATAAAGGGTCCGGGACAATAAGAAAGAAGTACCGCTTTCCTTGTACAGTCAACCCTCGATAAACCGGCACCTCGATAAACCGACACCCTCGATAAGCCGGCACTCTAAAGGAGCCTGGTTTGGTTGGCCAGCAAAGATTAGAAGAAAATGATCACCCGATAAACCGGCATTCCAAGGCCAGTTCCTATGGGTGCCGGTTTATTGAGGATCGACTGCATACAGAGGGTTGGCTGTAACAGGAGCCCAAACTTCATCGACAATTTGGGTGCTACAATAAGTATCTAGAACATCACTGCTTAAAATTAAAAGATGTTTACAAAAAAAATCGACTGCTAGCTTTTCAAATGCCATTTCCCCATCTTATAACCAACAGTAAACTTTAAGTTCGGTAGATTTTAATTAATTGACTTACCCTTTTAGAGCAACTACAAATCAGTATTGATCTCACGCAGAACCACGTGTCTGGAAGCTCTCCACCTAATGCTTCAACTGTGCAGAGTGCACCAGAACAACAGCAACAAATCAGCTAAGACCCTCCCATTCGGGAGCTCAATGACCAATGCCCATGTGGACTACCGTCTGTTTGTAGTGGAGAACGATAGTGAGGCAGAGATCCCCAATGAGTGCATGATTGCCGGAGTCTACCTTAGTCTAATGCCCAATCAGAGGATTGTGCTGAGGAAAGTGCTGGTGTCCATCAACGACAACTTAAATGTTTATTAGTATTGATGCAAAAGAATTAAAATGATTGTTTGCCTGTGTACAAGTGTCCAAGAAACTACCTTACAGAAAGATTTAACTATTTTTGAGGATATTTTTATAATTCTGTGTAAAGTTGTCTTAAATTATGTTAATAAATAGAAATTAAGTCGATAAATTTATTTTAAAGTTGTACAATCAACAAGAAACTGCTGTAAGCATCACAAAAAAATTGTAAATGCAGTCAACCCTCAATAAAAGCCCTTCTATAAACAGGCCCCCTCTATAAATGGGCCACCAAGGCTCAGCCCTGAACATGCTATAAGTAATTTATTAGAAAATGACGCTCCATAAGAGAGCCCTTCATAAGCGGGCGCCCAAGGCTCGGTCCCTTGAGGGGCCCGTTTATAGAGGGTTGACTGTTTCCTCTAATAGAAGCCTCGAAATCCGGAATTTCCTTTATTTATGACAACAACAATTACAATCCCCAATTTCCTTTCATCCAACCTTTGACTTGCTGCGCATCCACTTTGAACTTCTTCGCTTCGCCGTCGCTACCATATTTGTGATATCCTCTGGAAGATCCTTAGCCATTTGAAGGAGAGTGGCGGGCTATCAAAGTGACAGGTTATCGTGAGTCAACTGTAATGAATAAAGATACCGTATTAATTCTGATTGAAGGGCTATCTCCATTGGATGAACATGCTCAAATAGAAGAGCCCTTTTAGGGGCAAAACTAGGGGGTAAACCGTGTTTCATTGTATTTTTAACATAAAGCCAAAAAAATTGTCAGAACTTGAGAAATAGAAGAGCTGGCCCTTCTTTTGGAACTGGAGACACTTCTACGGTTTACACCACATCGCCAAAAATTTAGGTCATTGATTTAAATCCTCATTGAAAACATGAGGAGGTCATTATGCACACACTTTATTCATTTACAAACATACATAAAATAATATTTCCATTAAATTTACGGCGTTAAACAAAGTCAGTTATGTAAGAATAGAGATAAAGATAATAGAGACAAATAGAGATCTAGCAGCGCCAATTCGTAGTCTTGCCCTTTTCCATAGTGCAAAACCAAGTTCTTACCAATACTGTGCAAATCTCCGCTCTTTGCTCGGAGACGCTCCACTCCAAGCAAAGAGCCGGAGCAAAAGAAAAAAATTTGACATGCACAGAACAGGTTCTTACCAAAAGATGGGACAAAACGGGCTCCGAAAACAAAAAAAGATTTTTGGCGCAAATTCAAAAAAAATAGGCGTAATGAAGGGACACAGTCATGGCAGTGAATAGCGCGAAGATAAAATATCTTCACTTTCTTGTGAAAAAAGCGAATATTCATTATTGATATTTTTCAAGTCGCTACTGCGTTTCATTTGCTTTTTATGACGATTCTGAATAGCATATGCTTTCAATGCATATTATTACAAGCAAAAATGGGCAAAACAAAGCGCTGGAGCGCGCTGTTTTTCGGCGGAGATGCTAACAACTTCGTATGCAAGTTCTATGTGGCGAAGTATCGGGAGAACGCTACTGATATGGCTCACCATCTTAGTGTGTCATTTTATAATTGAGTAGTTTATTCTGATTTTTATTCCTTTTTTGAGAATAAATGCAAGAAGGTTGGAGCGGAAGCGCGCAAGGCTAAGGATATCTCCGGCTAAGGCTATACCCCGCGCAAGGCGATACCCTGGCTTTAGTAGTCCGTGTGGAAGGGTATTCTCTGTAGGAAGAATGGTGACAGGAGGTCTCAGGAACCGGGCCAAGCTTACCTACTTGAATGCCCAGTTGCTTGTCACACTGGATTGCGACGATTGAAGATCCTTTGCAATCATTGCGTTAGTTTTTATAAAATACCAAGTTTGTGTTTGACACTTTTTCTCTGTGTACCTTTTCATTCTAGCATTATTGTGGTTTAAAGCTTATGTAAAGAGATTTTATTGTAGGTTCATGTGGTTTAGCGTAGGCTTTAGGTTGGGGTGTAGCCCTGATTCTCAGATTTTCAAGTAGCTATCAAGTTATACTAAGTACAGTAGACTCACGATAAACCGGTCCAGTGATGTCCATTAGCGAGAGAAAGACCATTTAGTGACCAATTAACGAGAGATTTTCACTGATAGCATTTGGTTTTGGGTGTCCATTTATCGAGGTGTCCGCTTATCGAGAGTCATTTTGGCTTAATTTAGTTGAAACCAACCAAACCCGACTCAGGGTATCCATTTGTCGAAGGTGTCCATTTATCGAGAGTCGATTTTAATTACAAAAATGTAGAAAGTACATGTAAGATTTTTTCTATCGAATAGAGATATAACAATTGATAATAAAAATATATGATAAAAATGATAAAGTCTTAGTCAAAACTTCTTTATCAAATTATATTAAAAAATAAATGTTACGTACGGTCTTATATCCCACAGTTAGTTAATCAATATTTTTTGTTATTTTTAAGAAAAATACAGTGTGTCCCAAAAAGTTCGGAAACACTTTCTGAGCTAACTTTTTTGTATAAAACTTTTACAGTAAACAAACTTCAAAAATCAGGTTTTGTAGCTCTTTCTCTTCTCTTTCTAAATGCATATAAAAATTATCTGGATTGCTTTAGAATGATCACCATTTGACTTCAAACACTTGTGAGGTCATTTTGAGAATTTGACAAGCATTTTTATCATTTTAACTTGTCAAAAGTTTAATTAAGTGTTGGGCGCTACAGCAACATGTTAGTACCATGTTTTAGTGTGGATCAAGAGCTACAAAACCCATTTTACATAACAGTTTTCGAATTGAAGAGTGTTGAGTGCCTTTTGAAAAAAGAAATTCCCTTAAAAATGACTGAAAGTCGAAAAAGTAAAGAAAACTTGGGCTTTGATTAATTTTGCAAATTTTCCGCAAAATTCCATAACCCTAATGTAGGAGCGATTGGACTATTTCATTCTTAGCTATGTGAATATGAGGCACTGGTACATGTATCTAGGACAGTTTGCACCGATGCAAACTGTCTTTTGACCAGGTTATATACCATTGCCTTGCTACCAGTCTATTATACCGGTATAAATCGATTCCTTTCCAAAAACCATCCTCAATTTTTGCTGTAATTTGCAATAAATAGACTTATTCGAGTCTTTTTTTGTCCTGACACGATTCACTTCCATTCACTGTATTCCAATTTGTTTGATACCTGTGGAAATTTTCTTTTGAAACATCTTCTTTTTCTTGAGCTTCCTAATAACCCATTGTAATTTTTAGATCGTCGTTCGCTCTTGAATTTTTAAAGGACAAAGCCGGCAAAATGGTTAGTTTTTTGGTTGAACTTACGCTTTTTTGGTAATGTCTGCTTATTTTAGACAATTAGCAAGAACAACAAGATGATGGCTCACTTGAACTACAAGATGAAAGTCATAGTTCAGGACAGTCGTATTTTCGTAGGATATTTCAAGGGTAGGTTCTGCTATTTATAGGAGGCTTCGTAAAAGTCCTAAAATTATATGGGCTTTTACTGGAATTATGCAGCGATTATATGTTCAGGTACATGCTAGCGTATTCTAGGACAGAATCCATTACGTTTTTACAAAATGTTGTGTCGTTTTTGATTTATTACAGTCAAATTTAACAGCTCGATCGTAGAATAATCTCCTTTCATCTCAATTACTTTTTCCTATTTTTCCGGTAACTTTGCTACCCCTTTAACAAAAAATCTCGCCGGCTTATTGTCGAAGTAGGCTTTCAAAGCCGTATTAACTTCAGTATTGTTTGGGAATTTCTTTGGCATTAAAAGGGGGTCCCATTTATAGCGTAATCGCCCAAACCTTGGAAAGAGATCCATATGTCTTTTTGCGGTAGCGAATTTTTGGATAGGTTGAAAATGATTGAAGGCTACTAAATCCATGGAGCCCACCAATAAAACCCTGAAATCATTGAGGGTATAAACGAAATAGCTTTTTGTGGGGAGGTATCACCGAGTAGCGCAAGATCTTGCACATGTGCACAGTCGTTGCCTTCCCATTTTTCGGTCATCTTTTCAAAGAAATTTTTCTTTGAACTCTCTTTTTTGCACTGTATGCTTAGGGTTTAGCATAATATCGCTGGTCTAAAATATTTAAAATCTTATTTTCGCCATTTAAGCCTTTGACAAACACATGAACATCATCCTCGCCGACTGTGAAGAGCTGCGCCGTGTCAAACCTAAGCCAGGAAAAAAAACTAATGACGAAGAGGAGAAGCGAATTCTGGGATTGGTACTTCTGCGCGGAGATAAAATCATCTCTATCTCGGTAGAGGGTAAGCCCTACTTCTTAAATTTGACGGATTTTAAAAAATAAGACTGCTCTTGCAGGACCCCCTCCAAAGGAAGACGACTCCGCAAAACTTCCCAAGGCCGGAGGACTCGGGGGACCGGGTGTTGCCAAGCCAGCAGGCCGACCTGTGACCGGAATAATGCCAGGCATAGGGGCTCCAGCAGGTTAGTTGTCATTTCCATTTTTCGGGATTTCATGTTTAAATTTAGGTCTTCAGGGTGCTGTGCGCGGTAAGCTTATTTTTAACTGCCAGTTGCCCCTCTCTCAAACTTGTAACCACATTTTTTAATGTACCTTCCGCAACTAGTCTTAAACAATAGGTGTGAAAATTTGTGCCAACCAGTACTCATATATCCATATTTTTTTCGAAACTTTTCAAGTTTCTCGAAAAAATCGCCCCTATTCCACTAGTGGGGAATTTTTTGCCTTGTTGATCCCGTTTTTACATTTTTTATTTTTCGAAAACGCATCTATCAACCTCAAATTTTTGGCATTTTCTTAGATAATGCTTAGCTCTATCCCGCTACTACCACTCATAATGCCATTTATAATCAAAAATCCCCAAATAGGTAGAGACACTCCTGAACATCTTTCAGTTCCCGTATTTTCTGTAATAAATACGCCTTCTCTAATAAACGCCTTATGCATTTTTAACGTTTATCTTACATGGCTACACTTAAAAGTTGTTCTTAGCAAAATTATCTTTGGTGTGGTTCTTAAATGGCATATTCACGGTTTCATTTGAAATTGTCTAAATTTGAGTTGGCAGGGACCAATAGTGCACGTGAGTGTGCTACCGATACATCTTTGGTCAAATCTTTTCAACAATTTCAAATTTTTTGACGAAAAAGATTTATGTAAATGTGTTTTGTGCCAAGATACGCGTAAAATTGGGCCTCGCCAACTCACATTTAGATAATTTCAAATCAAACCGTGAATATGCTCTTTAAGAACCACATCAAAGATAATTTTGCTAAAAAAAAATTTTAAGAGTAGCCATGCAAGGTAATGCGAAACATACAAAAGATGTTCAAGCTTCCGCTAAGGTACGCTGACTTATGCCTAAGCCTAAGGCCTAATTGTAAGCAGTAGATAGTAATTGGAGCATGACAAGGCCCTTCCCAACCTCTTTTTGGACCTTGTAACGAACAATATTTTGCAACGAGTCATGTGTCCCCTTTAAAAGTTGTGTGTCACCTCTATACATGCAAGAATCCCACTTTTGAATCCACGCCTAAATTTCAAATGATTTTTTTAACCTTTTTGAAAACGTGGATTTTGCGTACATGTATTATTGGGGGGGCTGGTATAAACGAGTAGCATCCAAAAACTCATTTGAAATTTAGGCACTTATTCGAAGATGGGATTATTGCATGTTTAGAGGCGACCCTCTAAATATGATTACATTAAAATATCAAAATGAAAACTTATAGGCATGGGTGGTCCGGGAATGAATGTGATGCAGCCTGGTTTGTTTCTTTTTAAAATAATGAAATTTTCTTATTAAATGTATGAATTTACAGGCTTTGGTCTAGGCGGTGTCCCGATGCCAGGAGGGCCTCCTCGTCCTTATTGAGCAAATTCCTGGTTCGCGGGCAAGAAGGGTTGTGCTTCCGATTACTGATCAATATTTGTTTTCTTCTATCTTAATCCTTGTTCCACCATGTTTACCTTGTTTCGGTTTGAATAAAAATTTTGATCTCGAATTCCTTAATGAAGCAGGAGCCATGTTGCATGCTAAAGTAGAAATATTTTCCGCCGATAGTTGGCTGGATCTAATGAAGTAGTTAGCTGGATACTTGGGCTCTCTACCCATTACGTCCAAAAAGACATTCCTATCGTTTTGGGCTATAATTTCCATCTTATCATTATTTATTTTGAAGAGAAACTAAAGTTTCCCTTGTCGAATTTTTAAGGAAAAGATTTTACTTCTTAAAAACGAAATTTGAGCTCCCTGAACTAAACCATGAAATAAGACAGAACAAAGTTCGGGAAATAGACCTTGCGTGCGATGTGGCACTCCTGAAATCTATCCTCCCTTAGGGGGTCGTTGGTTCTTTTGAAAATTTAACAAATAAAACTAAATCAAATAAGGTCGCTTTATCAAAATCACCTTATACGAAAAAGTCCTGTACCAAATCTCCAACACCCAAACCAAAGTGGGTGTTTTAAGTTGAAAATCACCCCTGGGGCACTCAAACACACACAGAAGTAAAGAAAGATGGTACCATTTGGTAGTACCATTGTATTTATACATTCTGCATTAGGGGTAGCATGCACACTTTTTTTCATAATATATACGCCATACAAAATGCCATGGCCATCAGACGTAATCTGTGCCTAATGGACCTATATTAACGAATACTATGGTGGGATCAGGTGGGGATAGGATCAGGGTGTGGCCTCCTAAATTCTCCTCAATACAACGTAGAAAAAATACCGATGACTGTGTAGTGATCAAAAAGCCATCAAAGAAACGGAAAAATACTAACTTTACTACGGAAAGAATGGCGAAGTGGTGAAAATATGAAATGTTTTCCGTCAAAATGTGCCGACAGAAAAATGTTCTATACCCTGACCCACTGCCGGAAAAAGGGGCATCGCTAAATTCGCCTAAAAAATCTCCAAGTATGTTATTTGACTTACACTTATTTGAATTTTTGGTCGTTTTCACCGGGACACGGCCTTTTCCCCGAAAAGTCTTTTCCCCGAAACGTTTTTTCCTCGAAAAGTCTTTTCACCGAAAGGTCTTTTCCCCGAAAAACTTTTTTCCCGAAAAATACCTTTTTTATCAAAAGTATAAAATTAAAATTTTTTGTCTTTGCATGGATGAATCTCCTTTT
>JAKMXJ010066548.1:0-10634 GCA_029339935.1 Anguina tritici | reverse complement strand
GTCGTACTTGTACCTAGTCGTTGTACCGAGTCATTTGTTGTACCGAGTCGTTGCTATACCAATTTTTTTTTCATAAAACCCCAACCGAAAATTTTTGGCGGAAAAACATGAAATTTTTGTCACGTACTTAGGCTTGCTGAGTGGTTAATTAATCGGCGAGTTAACCGGTTGATTTGCTGGTTAATTAATTTTTTTTGTTAATTAGTTGCTTAATTCTTTAAATTATTTAACCCGTTAATTATTACAATTTACCGCCTTTGTACAAATTTATAAATTATCAATATGCGTCCTAATCTTTTCCATCCATCCAACATCCAACGAAAAATCCTTGTATCCACATTCAAATTAGCACCAAATGAATCAAAACGGTTTGGTCGATAAGATCCATGAACAAACAGCCATAATGTTATTGTAATTATCCTATGTAAAGCAAGAGTGTTCTGCATAATATTTAAAAATAATCTAAAGTCGTCTAATCCGAATCAGTGCAAAGCGGGTCGACGAAAAATGGATTGATTTTTGAAGAATTGCTGGTCCCCTATGCCTTTTTATGGCCAAAACAAAAGTTCCAGAAGTCTTTCTACATTCCGTATATATATGTACAGTAGAGCTCAAAAAATGCACTTACCCCCGTAGCAATAATTAACTGATAAGATCTGTGGATAAATCCGTATCCGCGGATTTTATCCGTTGATTATTACTACCAGAGCAAGGGCCAAATTTTTAAAGATGGCGTATTTTACGCAGAATTTATTCACTGCACACCCAGACACTAAACATCATTTTTGTAGCGTTTTCTCTGCTCTTTCGAATAGCATATTAATTTTGGAGAAGTATTGGTTCTATGATTCCTAAACATGTATTCCAATGAGAGACATCTAAATTTAGGTACTCAATAAAAATGCAGTAAAATATATTTTACCCCTTTTCTGCCTGACTTTTCATTATTTTTTTAAATTTCAATGCTGGAATTTTTTTGAGTTTGCTATTTTATACATATGCCAAAAAATCATTGAAGAAGAAAGTGGTTAAAACCAAAGAAAGCGATCGCGCAGGCAAAGAAGCGCGGTGATACCAACCGACGTTGGTTGCTTTTCAATTTGGTGTTGATCATGGGACGATTTCACGAATTTATGGAAAAAGCAAAACAGGCAAGGGCATAAATAAGATCTCCGGCAGCGGAAGGCCAAGAAAAACTTCGAATAGACAAGACCTAGCAATGGTTCAGTAGGCAAAAGTGGATCCGAGGAAGACGGCTGTTTACGTCATAAAGGAAGTTCAATAGGAAATCGGGCTTGACAACAGCAAGCAGACCTCTCGTCTTTGACTGAATGAAACTGGATTGTTCGGAAGACGTCCTTCAAGGAAACTGCTTATCTCCGAAGCAAATCGGAAGTCCAGGCTAGGGTTTACAAAGGAGCACCAGCATTGGACAGAGGAAGACTGGACAAAGATTCTGTGAAGTGACGAAAGTAAATTCAATCTCTTATAGTCCAATGGTGTCAAATATGTTCAAAGACCCTCGGATGGTTCATGGAGAATAATGTGAAAGCTCTCAAATGGTCGTCGCAGTCTCCAGATCTCAACCCGATCGAACATCGGTGGGAAGAAATCAACCGTTAGCCGCGCAAGGAGACTTACAAAAAGCTGGACAAATCGATGAAAGCAATCTAGCAAGAATGGCAAAAGATTCCCCCGAAAAAATGTTAAAGCTTGTGGACTCTATGCCAAAACACTGCTAGGCTATTATTGATGAAAATGGGAATTGCACAAAGTATTAAATTTTGAACAAAAGGTTTGGTGTATTTTTATTGAGCACCTAAATTTAGATGTCTCTCATTGGAATACATGTTTAGGGATCATAGAACCAATACTTCTCCAAAATTAATATGCCATTCGAAAGAGCAGAAAAATGCTACAAAAATGATGTTTAGTGTCTGGGTGTGTAGTCAATAAATATTGCGTAAAACACGCCATATTTAAAAATTTGACCCCGTTGCATTTTTGAGCGCTACTGTATATGTTAGTATACTATGTTGGCAGGAGTCTCGGCTAGACTTAAACCCACTGACCTTCGAGATTCCTCAGAGCCTGAAACCCTTTTATTTGCGCATTCGAGTGGAGAACGTGGGACAGGAAGACATTGTCTTCATCGACAATATCAACTATGAAGGTCGCATATGTCATATTGTAAGTGGTTTTGTAAGTTGATCATTGCTTTTTTTCAGAATTATTATTTTTTATACAAGAATTTGACTGCATCATTAAAAATTTGACTGTATGCAGGACAGCATGCTCACCCCCAGCAGTGAAGCCTCACAAACGACCGATTTATTAGCAGCAGAACAAAGCAATGAGCCCCTGGAAAGTGTTGCAGCCACACACGTGCCTTCCCTGCAGCTGCCTACGTTTCTCCAGTTGACCCACTCTCCCTCACCAGACATCAGCATAGAGAATATGATAGGGGGTGAGGAGGAAGATACTTCTGCTGCCCCAGCTCTTCAAAGAGACCATCAAACACCTAGACCCAGCTCCTGGAGGCCTCTCAAGGGTCAGCACCAGACAAGACAACACACCGAAATATCTGAGTTCAACAGTAAACTTATTGTTGGCGGCAACAACAATATTACCAGCAGTGTAAGTGCTGAATATTCACTGCATGTAGTCACCATTTTTCACTTTTCGCACGCGATTTTATGGGCAAACCGTTTTTCTGCAAAAATGTTTGGAAATTGAAAATTTAGTGATCAGAACTATAGTGGGGGTAAGACATGTCCTGGTGAGGGCGCCCCCTGGTATTTTAAAATAAAAAGCCTTTTGTTCGGAAGCGTAACATAAGACTTATTTTATTCTCCGCATACTTGGCGGCTTCCCTTTACGAGTTCAACTTTGTTCTCTTCAAGCCAGACGATCCCGGCCTCGTAAAATGGAAAGAGACCCTCCGACGGGACAGGACTTTGGCAATTTTAGTACAGTCGTTCCACTTTTAAAGTTGCTTTTTCGGGAGGAATTCGAACCATTGTCCCCCTCAATTCTTTTCTGAAGCTTTTACCGTGCATACTAGTGTTGTGACCGGACGTTTGCCGGACGTCTCACTATTTTAGAATTTTTCTGTTTAGAAATTTTATCATTGAAAAATTCTGTACATAGGACCGGTAGAAGAGTGATTGCGCTTCCCAAGGTAGGGCGGATGTCCCGGTAACTTCCGCGCTATTGTCAACAATCTTTAAAATTTAGACGTCTAGCCAGAGTTTTTTTATCTCAGTTGCCGTGCGTTTGTCGAAAGTCAATAGTATTTTTTAATCGTTTCCTAACGATCAACTACACATTGAATAGCCCTGAATCTCTCCTTTCTGGTGTATCAACTCGCAATTTTCAATTCATAAATTTTTATGACGAAAAAATTGAAAAATATTGCCAGAATTAAGAATCACTTAAAATTTAAAAAATACGACGCTACTCGTTTATACCACCCCCCCTTCGCGCCACCTGCGGGGGCGCGGGGGCTTGGAGGCTAAAAACAAAAGAATGCTAAAATAGTGTAACTTTTTCTAAAGAGGTACATGGTTGCCAAGATGGTAACAGCCGAAAGACAAATGTTTACCTGTTGACATAATCAGACTCAGGCTCCTGAGATGGCCGAACCTGGTGTACGGTATTTGGAGTTCCGATACGATTGTAGAACATCCGTTTGCTCCTAGACAGACTGTGTAAACTTTTAAAGAAATCCAGTTAAATAGCTAATTAAATATAACTTCGCTGACCAAAAAGTAAATGTATATCGGGACACAGTTGAGAAGTGCGTCGGCAACATTATGGACAGATCGACAAACTCTTGTTTGAGACATTCTGAGAAGGTCACTGATTGATTGCTGGTAGCATAACTGCCCAGAATAGCCCGACAATACTAGCTCTTAATCCAGTGGCATAAGGCTAAGCTACCGTCTCGATACGACAGGAATATGCGGCTCTACATATTGTACTTGTTGTCTCAATGTTGACGCGCAAAGCTTACCCAAAAGGAGTCCTTGCGGAAGTGGAAACGTTGATGCATCCAATTGCCAGATTTTTGCTCCATCACTGCTTCAAAAAAATTCTATGTGTATACGCAATTCTCTCTTACTCCCAGCATAGCAGCTGCAAAGACCATAGTTCGAAAATAGGACGTAAGATCAGAAAGTAATTATTAGGTTGGTGCATGATTATTTACGGTTTTTGTGCTAATTTAAAATCTTTATTTTTAAAGGCGTCCTAGGCAACACATATATAATTATTTTTTATGAAGTATAATCTCCGTCAGAATCAACAAGCCTGCCACTTTTCAGGCAAAAAATCAATTCCACGCGTGAAGAAGTGGCGGTCCTTAGAAGCGATCCACCCTTTGACAGAAGAAAAGAGATCGTCAAAGTCATCAATGATTTCACCTAGCATCCAGTTGGAAATGGACAAGTTGACATGGAAATCAGTTGCTGCAGCGTCTGGAGAGTAGGGAGGATGAGGAAGCAGCTCCCAACCATATTCTTCAATGGCAGCCACAACAAAGCTTTTGGCGTGAGGGCGGGCATTTTCAACATAAACATCGCTTCGATTTTGGAAAAGAAATCGGTACCAAAATAGGCCTGATTATTTGCCGATTTGGTCCCTGAATATGGGCACGAGTCTTAACCTTAAGTCTTAAGAGTCCTAGTTAAAAATTTTTACCCAATTCTGCTCAACATAAAGGTTACGCGGCGAGGCCACAAAATTTTTTGGTCTAGGTTTCCGGTTCCGCTCAAGTCAAAGTGAATTGAATGTCAAATTGAATTTTCAATGAATTCGATAGAGTTTCTTTAAAAACTATGTTATGGGAAATAAGTCCCAAAGCGTGCAATTTTTTTTGAAAAATAACTCAATTACAACCTACAGGAAGAAGATGCTTCCAAAGGAGCCAGAGATCCTTGCCATTCCCTCACCTGTGACTTCAACTATGGCGACTCCTGTGCCTACAATGTGGCTGGGCTTGGCAGCACGTTGGTTGACTGACATATTGTAAACCTAAGAAAACCAACATTTTAGAGCAGAATGGAGATTAGCCTCGTCAGCCATGGGCAATCCCCACACTGGAATACACAGACCCAACCCACACGACACCAAAATGAGTGGGTTTGCACCAGGGTTGACTGGTTTGCCGGTGAAATAGAAATGCGGCAGTACGGATGCGGCGCGTATACATGCATTTTGAGAAAACCTGCATACCCGCTAAATAGGGCAACAACATGAAAATGGCAACATAAAGATTTCGAGCGCAGAACAACCAAAAACTATTCCTTAAAAGGGGTGAAGTACGAAAGTACCTCATTTGACGAAGAGGTGCTCCTGACAAAAAAGATAGCACGTACCGGGGTAGATCATGTGTAAACGAAACTTTGCCAAAGAAATTCCCCAAAAATTATTACAGTTACAGCTTCGTCTGCCTGTAACTGTAATTACAATTACAGTTTTGAAAACACTAGTGCTATAGTGTAGTATGGGCGTAGTATTGGGTGACTGGAAGATAAATGAAACCCAGTTAAATGAAGCATTTTTATCGAAAAATTGATCTAATTTTACACGGATTTTTCTAATTACCGTAGTTCTTCTGATCTTCAGTGTGATTCTGACTGATTTATCATGTTCAGCGTAATCAATGTACTGTAAAAATTCTGGCGGGAAACAAAGAACTGCCTAATTATCGAAAAGTTATCAAAAAAGTAAAGAAACTTCACAAAAAAGTGGATATTTCGACTCGAAGCCCGATTTTCTCATAAATCCTGATAATGTGTATCAATTTCTTTATTATAGTGCAGTTCTTTCTTTTCTACCAGAATTTGTAAGTTACATCAGCCCCTTTAATTCAGGAGAATCTGTCAAAAATAGACAAAATATAGTGGAAAATTCACCGACAAATTCAAGAATCCGTCGACCCTAGATTACACTTAATAATTTAGCTTTTTCATTAGAAATCGTGTCTATTTAGCTGGTTTTGCCTTTGTGGGTATGGACGGAAGTGATTTCTTAGGCGAGGTATTTGTGCTGGAGTCAGCCAGATTCGTGTTAGCTGGAGAGCAACCTGTATATCTAGTTTTTGACCTGTTCCAGCGCTCACTAGGTCCTCAACTCAAGGTTGGTTGAGAGTATACATAAATAATGATTTTAGTCCCAATTGAAAGAACTGATTAACATGAAGACTGCCGATTTATATGGTAGTATACATTCTAGGTGTGCATCAATTCTTTTGATAACTGTCCCTACTCCAACCCTCGACTAGATGCCTCTCACTACTGGGTGGTCAACCAAAGAATACTGCTAAACCCCGTACATGCTAGGAAGGTATCCTTTATATAGACAGTTATGTAGCACTCTGCTACAACCCCGTCCTCCATGGCTGACCCACTTTTCAGGCCAATCTCTGAAAATCGATCGCAGGTTCGGGTTTCTGACCCCGATTTGTACGGGAAAATTTGAAAACATCCTATGGGAGCGTATTTTAAAGCATTTTTAGTTTATAAATACGAAGAAATAGTTGAAATAAATCACTCAAGAACACATTCTAGATTAGACTTGGTCCTTCCTTGCTATTTTTGATGCGCGAGGGAGGGTTAGAGGAGGGGACGGGGGCTAACCCTATCTTGACATCCTTACCAGAGCTTCTTTGTGTGATAGGCCCAATAAGCAAAAGTATGCTCAAACTCTCTTCTCTTTTTGGAGTGGCTCCAATATTTTCCCTTCCCTCCCTATACACCCCTTTTCCCTCTTTAAAATGCGTTCAAACACTCGACTTTACTTTGATATACCCCACTAAATTCAATTTTTTCCTCATCAAGTCGACATATTTAGACCTAATTGGGTGCGAGGAACACAAATATGTAAACGGTCTTGTCTCTTCGACCGATTTTTTAAGCATAAAGGCGTTTGTGCGCTTTTTCGAAAATTTTTATCTTAAGATAGTTTTTTGCCCTTAGGATTAAAGTAGGCCAGTGTACGTTAGCTCCTACTTAAATGCCTTTTCCAAATTCCAAAAACATGAATTTGGCTTCATCGTGGTCCACAAGCTTGAATATGAAATCGGCTCTGAAAGATTTACCTCAAAAGTTGGTCAGCAGTATGAGAAGCGATGTATTAGAGTCTAGCCGAAAATCGTGTTGTATGTCTTGAGTGCATCATTCAGGTATACTTCATAGCCGGGAAAGTGAGACAGAACCTGTTCCTAGCTATAGACAACATCAGACTCCAGAGGTTGGACACCTCTGACTACTGCAGTGTCTCTTCTTCTGACCCGTTTCAGAAGGCCCAAGATGACAACAACAGCCAACAAAGAAGATTATGAATTTGCGTTGATTTGACTGCGAAAGTTCAAAAAAACTACAATTCTTTGCATAGTTGGTATAAATATGAATTTTAAGTATTCGCAAGGCCTTCTACGGTACTAAAGTCTCTTTCGGAATCAAAATCTGCTGAATTCTGGTCAAAATAAATTCTGATTGCTGAGCTATGGCTATTTTGAGCAAGCTGCTCAAAAAACTTCACGACTTATTAACTTATTTAACTCTTCATATCTCAGCAGCCATGGTTATTTGGAGCAGATTTCGGTGGATTTAGATTCAGGAGGACATTTTAGGGTGCATGGACGTTTCTCGAATATGAAACTTTTGAAGCAATTCAAGTACAGTCGACCCTCGAAATAACGCCACCCCCTGGGGCCGACCCTAGGTGGGTTTATATCGAGGGTGGTGTTATAACTGTTAATACTTATATATTTGGCAGGGTCGAAATTCGCGCGAATATTCGCGCAAACATTTCGAATATTCGCGAATATTTTTTACAGGCTCTATTCTGCATGATAATTATAAAGTAATGTGAATTCTTTATTGATGAAACCCAGAAATAAACTTTTACTCAAGCAAACAATCCAGAGAGTTATTATCCTCATCAAAAATACTAGTTTCTCGAAAAATTTCTTGCTGTTCCTCACTTTCTTGTTCTTCTGTATCATCCATCCGGCTTTGCTTCTTGAAAATATGCTCATGCAACTCCCTGGGATGTGAAATTGTGATCCTAAATTTTTTATGACACCTTAGTGGTCGACCATTCAAAATTTAGCCGATATTCTCCACCAAATAATTTCAGCTGATATTCCCCGCTAAATTTGTCATAAAAATTTTAGGATCAAAGAAGGGTTAGTGGAAGGGATAATAATCAGGGATAACATTTAATTTTGCCCGCTAGTTTTTTGAAAAGTGCCCGCTAATTTGTTTTTCCTACTCTTTTCTACCTTTTTGTTGACTCTACGAGTAATTTTGCGCGCTGAAAATGATTTTAGTGTCAATTTTATTGTTTCCAAAGTATTCAGGTTTAATATCTGTTAGAGATGTCACTGCAGCTAGTTGTCGAGCCAAGAAAGCAAAGAGCAAAAATGAGATAGATGAAAGTTGCTCGTTTCGATGGTGACGATGCCGAAGATGAATTGGGCGCATGAAAGCGAGCCGAAAAAAATGCCCGGTGAAATATCACTTAGAATTTGTAGGTATACTTCTGGTTGCTCTATCATCATTACTCATTTATATTTTCGAATAATAGTTAGAAAATAAATCAATAGTTAGAAAATAAAGCCAGCAAAGAATGATAAGCAGATTATTGAGAACTTTCCCAATCTCGTCGGAGGGGATGCGAATGCTCTGCTTTACTGGATTTGTCGCTCGAGCATTGTTCAAAAGATTTTAGTGGACCTGTCAAAAGCGCGTTCAAGTTATGAGTTAAGAGATCGCAGATCAACAAATTAGCGGGCATTTTTCAGAAAGTAAATTGAATACTACCCAATTATTAGGATCTATGCGCTATCCGGTCCGAATTTTAAGGTCCCAAATTTTTCGCTGAATAAACCCCATAAAAGGTGTTGGTTGATATGGGTAGCAGGAAGTTGGCCATGGAAGTCGGAATCTTGTGCGGAGTGTACAAAAACTCACCTGTTGAATCAACCAGCCCTGAAAATGGGTGGCGCTGGAGCAGGACACCTATATTCTGCTGTTAGTTGCTTAAATTTTCCTAGGAGAATATCTTAGATTCGGACCGGTAATATTCCCATTATACAGCCCTTGCTTTTACCAAACGAATTGTATCATTTTATACCTTCTGTCCATAATTTTCTTTGCTGCGAAGGAGGAATAAAAGCTTATTGGTTATTCACACTCTCACTAACCGTTATATATATTCCAACATAACATCCAGCTTTCAATTTTCGCCACTCAGGCGTGCGACGGGTCAGCTAGGCGCCTGTACACATACAGTCATTCACAAACCATTTCCCATGTCATCATCAGGATGATAACCTCGAATAAAGAGGGCATAGCTTGCCGCCTCATTTCCCATGCTTATTCCAAAAGGGGCTGCTAGGATGAGGAAGAAAAAACAAATTTTCCTCCTCCTCCTCCAGACCACTCAGCCGTTCTTCTTCCTCCTTTCCAAGTTTGTGTAATTTGGTTTTGACTTTCTTCTTGTTTTTTGCTTCACTGTAGTAGTATGTTAGGCACAAAATGTGGAATGGGAAGCAGTACATCGGTGAAGACTATTGCCTGGATAATTGCTTGCCTTTGGCTGATGCAGCAAGGCAAGTCTTTTTTGTGGGTGATTTATTTATAAATGGGGCCAATAAGATTTCTTGTTACTTGTGTATTTCAGCCCCTCTCCAGGTTGGCATGTTTGACAAATGGTGAAATTGTATCGGTCACCAGGGGATACACTGTATCGAAGTTTGACTGTAGGGGGCATTTTACTTTAGCGGGAGTTTTTTCACAAATTAGGGGGCACTTTTCAGAAATTGGTGGGCGAAGTTAAATATTACTCTTCTAAAACTTGTGCCTTTTTCAGACAGCTTAGGTTGCCAGCCGGCAGTTCAGCAGCACGACAGCAGCTATTGCCCTTCTTGTGGCATTTCTCCCATCTACAATGTTCCTTCTCCACAATATAGTGCCCCACCAGCAGTAGCTCCAGTTGTTGTGGCACCCCTTCCAGCAGCAGGCAATGGTCTGGATCGGCAGCAAAAGCAGCAGTCCCAACTAGATGCACCAGCCAATAATGACTTTAATGTGACAGGTCTGGTGGAAAACAACAAGGTAATGGTGGAAGCCATTTCACCTCCCAGCCCTTTTGGAGGTTTGGAAGAAGAGGGAGACGTGAATCTCCAATGCTCCACCCCACAAGCTTATATTAGCGTGGATTCTCTACTCAACTGTATGCAGGTGGAGCAAACACCATTTGGAGGGGGGCAGCCTACAAAAAATAACCACTTGGTCAACTGCACTTTTGATGGACTACAAGACTGCAGGTGAGTAAGCTATGGTTTTGTGGAAAATAAAATTAAAAAATTTGCAAAAAATGTTCCGAAGGCACTTTCTACAAAATTGGGTTGGAAGTTAAAGAAGCCGGTCTCTTCCTATTCACGGAAAATTCAATTTTTTGAATGCGCACGGGACCGCCTTGTTTTTGCCAAATATTTTTTGAATTATTTTTGATATTTGCATTGGAATACAGTCAACTCTCGATAACACGCCACCCCTTCGAGTTCGATCCCCAGCTGGGTCCGACACTTTTTTACCCCGATTTTTGAACTCTTCTGCCAG
>JAKMXJ010066534.1:0-11165 GCA_029339935.1 Anguina tritici | reverse complement strand
AAGAAAAGTAACTGATATGGATAGCAGTAAATTTTCAACGATGGCAAGTTGAAAAATAAGTGCCCCCTCTCCAATAAGCGCCCCCTCTGGACAAAGGTTGAAAAATAAGCGCCCCGGGGCGCCAATAAGAGAGAATACGATATTATATTATCGGCCGTTATTGTATAGTTGCCTGTATTGTATTGCTATTGAATAAATCGTTCTGTTATAGCGCTCAGTTCCTTTTTCTACTTTTTTCTCGGATACAAGATTTTTCGAATTTCAGTCATTTTTGTTTTTTTCAAAATTTAATATCTCAACACTCTCTGATTCGAATATAGCTCTGTTAAATGGGGTTTGTAGCTTTTGATCTGCCCTACAACATAATGCTAAAATCTTGTTGCAGTGTTCAACACTAAATAGTACTTTTGATTAGTTAAAGTGGTGAAAATTATTGTCAACTTCTCAACCCAACATAACAAGTATTTGGAGCTTTTCTGAAATAACCCAGATAATTTTTATATACCATTCGAAAGAATGGTAAACAGAGCTACAACTGTTTCTTTGCTTGTTGGAATTTGTCTATTGCAAAGCTTATATAGAAAAGAATCATTTCAAAACCTTTTTCCGAATTTTTGAGACACATGTTACTTGCTAACATAGTCCGCTCGCAGCCATTAGAATTTTCATCACTTATAAGTCCAAATAAACTCTAAATACTTCCAATTCCTCGGTTCACTTTATTACAGATAAAATAACTAACAATTGCAATAAAAACAATATAAAGGGAAACTTTGTCAATAAAAACCACTAATTTCTTGACGATGCTAGTCCAGCTTGCTTCGGCCTTCCCGGCTTCTTCTTTAATTTGAAGTCCAGAAAGGTGACATCAGGCGGATAGACGAGAACATCACATATCACCATCACTGACTGCCGGCAAATTCGCCTCTGCGCTCCTTCGTGACACCTGCGGTAGAAGTAATTTGGACACACAGGCGAGTGCTTAACCGCAATAAGTCTTCCATGTGTTCTCTGTAGTGATTCCAATCATCAAAAGTCTCATAACAAAGCTCATTGAACCTTTTCGCCAATTCTTACATATCGCAGTTAGATCTCTGAAGCAAGAAAATCTGTTTGCCTAGCACGTGATATACTGGCTGATTAGTTTCTCGCATCGTGTAAGCTTCTCTGAATATACTTGAACCAATTTTAGGTCATTGCTGTGGCTCCTTAAAAGACATGTCCCAAGACCTATTCTTCAGGCTGACTGCTCCAGAAATTTCGAAAGATTTCGATTAACCCTGGCAAGTGCAATTTAAATAAAATAATGCATGTAACTATGGTCAGCAATAAATAAGAGGGTAAAAGTTTTTGCACCAAAACGAAGTATTTCTGCGCCAAAAAAGGTTTGCCCAAGTTAAACCAGTTAGCCCAAAGAAAGGAGTGCTTTTTAGGAAAATAGGGTACATTAAAAGGAGGAACTTCATGAAAATATAGTATTTTAACCATAAAAATATAGTATATTGGTAACTATCTGTATTGAATCGCAAAATTAAGGTTTTTTGTGATAAAAAAGCAGTTCAAGAAATCATTCCAATTGATACTTCTTAGCCCTAAACTCACTCACTTACAAAAACTTGAGATAAAAATAAATGTTTAACCTCCAATTTTTGCTAGGCGTGCGTATATGAAATCCCCACTTTAAGAAGGCATTTTAAGACTCACCCTAATTAACTTGATTGTTCGTCTGTGTCCGCGTAAATCCACTGACAAAATTGTAAGTTTTAATTGGGGAAATCTAGATGCATTAATTACCGGGCAAAACATGTTGCTGCACTTCTAAAGACATCATCTAAGTGAATCACAATAAAAAATTGAGAGCTAAAATAAAAAAATTATTTTACTGGATCAGGCTCCGACCTGGAAAATTATTCATCGGTTTGAGAAAGAGAGGAAACAAATATTTTAAAGTCTCACATGCAAGTGAAAAATGTCAAGGAACGCCTCCTTTGGGAGTCCAATTGTTCTCTTTGTACACCTACAGAAATTTTCCTAGCTATAGCTGCTGAAGCACTTTCGGAGAGTGCCCGAGGAGGTGTGCAGTAAATTTGGTCAACTTCCCAGGGTGTCACCATTATTTTGTTGGCCAAATCTCGAATTCTGCCTGTAGAAATAATAAACTGTAACAATGGATTTTTGGAAGGAATACGACACTATTCTTATTTTCTATCCTTAAAAAAGCTCGATTCATTTGCCTGGAACGTTCTTATTGTTCAATAAAGTGTGATTCATGCTTATTTTAGTGTTAGAAATCGATTTATTTCTAGATTTTTTCTACAAAAATTTACCAAATTGTCCCTTTAGAAGATGTCTTCGAATCGTTTGAGTCCGTTTATTACTCGGCCAATTCTCTTCCACACAAATCTGAACAGCCGCCATTAGCGCAGCCTCTTCTTTGGGACATGGAAGAGATCCACTGAATGGGGAAAACGATGGTCTTTGTCAAATAAAAAAGGTTGTTGTTACCTAATTATTTGGTCTTGAAGCTAAAAATTTTCGTTAGAAGGAAGTTTGAGCTGGTCCCGGGATATCTTGAGTTTGTTTTCAACGGCTTGATAAACTCATTTTTAAGGTAAAACGGACAATCTGGAGGTCTGTAATACCCGTAGGCTCCCCAGTGTGGGCTGGCACGGCTTTCCAAAACGTGAAAAAGGTTCACTTTGGCCTAAGAGAGCATTTTTGCGAAAATAAAAAATCCTTTTTATTTGACTTGAAAAAAAACGAGTTCTGAATTACAAGTGGCTTCTAGTTTTCACAGGTCCTTGATATTTTAAAGATTTGCTCCAACTTTGTAGAGATCCAAGGCTTCATTTTGGTATATTACTCGTTATCAAAAAATACAATTTTCGCTATTTTCGATACGATTGAAATTTCGTATTTTCAGAGCTTCAGATGGTATCCACAAGAAAAAGTCTTTTGAGCTAAAAAAGAGAGCACAGGAAGCAGATTCAGCGAAATGTTAGGCATCAGTTAGAGAGCGGTGGAAGAAAGCACTAATTCAAAAAAAGAAAGCACAAGCAAAAATGCAAATGCGAAAACTCATGTCGGAGGCAGCCCACAAAGCAAAATTTTCAACATTTACTGCTGAATTACTACTTGTATCCACAAAGTAAACCATCGTGTTCTAGAGAAACGAAACAAGAACTGCGGAAAATAAAAGATAAAAAAAGTAAAAAGGCAAAGCGTCTCACAACAGAAGAGAAAAGGCAGGAAGAAAATGAAGAATTTTTAAACAGCTTTCCATATGATGCTTTTATGACAAAATGCTTAATTTAGATGTTTCTCATGTTTGGATTTTTTGGTTGCCATTCAAGATTTCTATGATGAGAGAAGAAGGTCCCAGCAAAAGAATTGCTAGTCCAACAAGACCGAAAAATTTGCTCCAATAAAGCCATTGCTCAAGCTTTCCAAGACTGCTAGAATCTCTACTTTGATGTGTGGTTTCTGGAAATGAAGCGCTAACAGAAGAAGAATTTGAGCATTTGGTTCAAAAGGTCGGTCGACATTTGAAGATCAAACAAACCCTGTCTATTTTGCAATGTTAGCACGACCGATTACACCAGCAAAAAAAACTTTGAACCGCGAAGTTTAGACGCAATTAAAAAAGCAGAAGCTCGGTCTGGACAGAGAAAATTATGATGCAGCTCTTCAAACAAACTTGTCTACGAAACGCTCTATTTGAACAAGAAATTTTAGCAAACATTATACCTGACTATAGGCAATAAACTGTTCATTTGTGAGTTAGGATTTTTCCTCTGTTGCTAATAAAATCATTTGGCTGGTTGAAGAAATTTTTTGAGCTGCTACTGATTTAAAAACGTAGAATGCACGTAAAATATACTATCTATCAATTTCCATTATTTCACTAGATAAAACTTCTTTTTGACACAAAATTGTGTTTCTTATCAAAAATTGGCTCTATAAGAGTCAAAAACACGAAAAATAAATATGTTGTTGAGATTTGAATCTGGGAAGCGGTAAAGCAACGAATGTAACACTCTACACCATCAAACACACCCCACCCCAAAGTGAACTTTTTTTACGTTTTGAAAAGCCGTGGCTGGAGAGAATTTTGAATAATCTTCAGATTGTCTGTTTTACTTTAAAAAAGAGTTATTAAACAGTCCAAAAGGATCATAGAATGTCCCGGAACCAGCTCTACATGAAATTGTAAGAGAATTGCTATAACAGCATATATATAATAGAAGTAGCCTCTTTTCATAACCAAAAGTTCGGAGCTTCAATGTTTGCAATGAAATACCGATAATATTCCCCAGGAATATAAAAAAATTTGTTGCTCGAATAAAATTAAAATCATTTTTTTATGGACTTATACGTATTCTCTCCAATTATATGCCTCCCTCTAGGGATGCGTATAATTAGAAAGAGAGGCGTATAGTTTTCCAATATTGCGGCGCCCGAATCGCCACGAAATTTTTCCACATATTTTTAGAGAAAATTGTTGCCCAAATTTCTTCAACTAAGCTTAAACTGCCCATAATTTAATTCAAGTAAATAACTGAAGAAAAAGTAAACTTTCGACGAAAAAATAACAATTATAACAAAAATCCTATTTCTACATGTTCCTCTGGATCGACCTGGTCGAATGGCACGCTTCCACATGCTTTTGCAAAAGAAGTCTTCCGCTTAGAGCCGGACCTTGCATCTTGAAACAATGAATAGCGTTATCTATCCCATTCAATTTAATATGCTAAATATTTTACAAAAAGTATAAAACATACATCTTTTGTCCTTTTGAAAACGATGCATTTTCCTAGAGTAGGACCATATTGGTGTCTCGTCCGCGGCGTAAATGTGCATGTAACAAAAATCTTTTGCACAGAAAATTTCTCCTTAGATCAAATCCTGATGAGATATACAGTGAAGTCAACAATTTTCTGTGTGTATCCTGCGGAAGGCTTTTGGCATCGTGTTGTTGGTGCCCGTGCACGAAAGTTGCGTCTATCCAAGAACTTCTGGAGCCATCCTTCGCTAGCCTAAAAGATACAGTAATCAGCCAGTGATAAAATCAAGGAATTTGGTGAAAGGATGGTTACCGAAAATTTTGTTTCTTTCAATGGACCAAAAGTAGGTTGAAATAACTTCTCCGCTCTTCAGACGACCAACGCGCGAGAAACTTTCTACTTCAGCGCTCTTTTTTCTCGAACCCAAACAGCTAAAATTATGTCGGAATCTATGTCGAAAAGTGGTCTTCCAGCACCAGCGAGATTTTTATTTCAGCAGCTTTCACGGAGATTCTAAAATTTCCAATCAGCATTCATTAAAAGCAATGCTGACACTAAATGATATTTTGTTCGACGTAGCTGAGCTTCCTTTGCTTTTCACACACGGTTGTTTGCCGTCCAACGTTGTACTTCTTCGCAGCCCCATGGATAGAATTGATCTTTTTTGCGTATTCAAAGATCCCTAACTTTCGTGCTACCGAGTAAGACCTTTATTGTGCGACTTCTTTTCGATTGCTTCAAACTGCTGTTCTTCCAATCCGTCGTCCACTTCCATTTGCTCTTCTTCGTCATGCACTTTAATTTGCACCTTCTCTTCTTCTTCTTCGACATTCACTTCTTCCTCGGCATCTCCATAGAGCCAATCTTCTAGTTCATCCATAGCGACAGCCTAAAACAATATAGTAAATACCCTGAATACATCGACTAAAAAGGCAATGGGCAAAGTTAGCACAGCAACGAATAATCCTTCAATAAAACAAAAAAATTTGACATTTTGTAAAATTTTTTGAAGCTTAAACACTTTTACTGGATAAAACGACCAAGGGGGCGTTAGAAATTAATGAGGGGCACATAGTTTTTAAAAGCCCCCTCGAGGGGGGCGTGTAATTAGAGAGGGGCGTAAAATTAGAGAGAATAAGGTATACCTTTGCTCTTTTTTGTCTCCTTTTTTTGCTCCCGCCTTTTTTAATTTTTATGGTTTTTGGCGGTTTGTAACACGTGTTTGAGAGCGTCCTAACTTACGACCGCCAGTGACACTAACATTGACATTTTGGTGGCCACATTTGACAGTGACGTTGACCGTGGCAGGTGTTTCAAAAAATCTTGAAACAGAATGCCGCTGTCAAGTCCAAGGTTTTTGCTGCTAATTTTTTTGTGATCGTTCACTATTCATGCTTTACTGTTGTTTTTTTGCGTTTTAGCACTTCCTTGTAGTTTCCATTCTGTTTTTGTTTGGATTTTTGTGCCGATTTTTCTTTTTATTTTATTCTTTTTATTGATTTTCTGTATTTTCAGAAATGGTGGAAGAGTCAGTTGATCAGATCAAAGAGGAAAGCACGATTGCAAAGCTGGTCAACATCTCGGATTGGCTAATAATTAATGTCGCACTAAAAATCGCTCCAAAATTATTTTTATTTGGCGTTTTGCTACGATTTTTTTATTTGATCATTTTCTCTAGTTCATTAGCTTTCCAATATGCGTACTCCCGATCATATTAAGCCTCACTATATTGTGCTCAACCACTTCGAGAAGGGATGGACTGCAGCACAGTCATATCGTGATCTCACAGAGATCTATGGAAATGATGCAATCAGTAAGAGGCAGGTGGAAAGATGGCTCGCCCGCTTCAAATCTGATGACATTATTGTGGAGGACAAAGAAGGACGTGGCCGGAAGTCAGATTTTGACGATGAGGCTCTACTGGAGGCCATAGAAGAGGACGAGAGAAAAGACCAGAATTTTGGCAGTGAATTTAGAGTAACCCATGGAACAGTTGGAAACTATCTCCGTAAGCATGAAAAGGTGGGTTTTTGTTAAAGTTTATTGATAAATTTGTTTGGATTTGAGTTTGTTTGGATTTTTGTTTGGATTGGAAACTTGGAACATGGGTCCCTCATGATCTTACTTAGGAAAACAAAGAAGATTGTATGAACATTGCCTCATTTTGTCAAAAAAATATTAGGTTTATTTATATTTAAGTAAATTCTTTAAAGGATTTAATTTTGCGACATTAATTATTAGCCAACCTAATATGATCGTATACTAAATATTGCTAATAGGTTGCTCCTCACTCTCCTTTAGTGCCATATAAGTAGAACGCAAAAAGTTGCACGGCTGTTTTGATTCAGCAAGAGTAATCTAATCGAAAATGGACAGATGTAAATCTGGTCAGAAAAAATCTCGTTTCTTTTTATTTTAGTGACGCCTCCATCGGGTAGCGACGTGATATGATTTGATTTCTAAAAATTGTTGTTAGTTGGCGTCTAATAAAATGTTTTGAGATGATTATAATAGGATAGGTCCATAGTTTTGTTTCGCAACCATGATCTCGACTTTATGTATGTGGTCACCCCGTGACTGTGACAGTGCCAGTGACAGGCTGCACCATCACTACATCCTGTATTTGTTCCGGCAATCTGACCTGTTTGATTATTTTTAATCTCAAAAAATATTAGCATCAAAAATTTAAAAACTTCTCTTAATCCAAACTAGTTGCTGGTGGCTTACCTGCACAATCTTAGTCAAATATTCTGGAAGCCCAACCTCAATTTTCAAAAGTCCGATTTGACGTAAAAAGTGTCAAAAAAATTTGGGTTATTAGAGAGTGTTCAGCGAAGATAATGGATATGATGCCAAAAATATTGTAATACCTACATCTAGATACTCGTCATTAGTACGTTCGTCTGACTCTAACTTGCATTCCTCCTCAGTTTCCTTCAAAAAAAATCTTTGAGAAAAAACTTTAAGTGATTGGTAACTCGCCAACTGTGTATTGCAAACATTCAATATATCTGCACACCTAAATCCATTCTCTAGATTTTGTCTAAAAATCATTTGAAGGTTGAGATTTACCAATTTTTGACCTGAGGATGCTGAGGAGAGTTTAAAATTTGGCGCAATACATCTGAGCTGAAATTATACGTAGAGTCGAGTCACGATATAATGGCATCCTGTTTTAAAAATATGGTGCCGTTCAAGGTGGGGAAAAAGCTCATCCTAACTCGCTTTTTAATTGAGTGGATTTTAACTCAATTGAAAGACGAGTTAAAATTAACTCGTTCTTATATTTGAGTTATTTTTAGCTCGCAAGGCAGGGTTGGGAAATAGCCGCACGATTTCTAAGATGTTTCAGGGCTGTGATGACAAAAGTTCTTCATCAGATGTGTTAACGTGATATCACAGATTTCGTGATATCATGAAAGCTGTGGTAATTATACAGTCCTAGTTAAAATTAACTGAATACAAATACGAGTTATTTTTAACTCTTTTCCCCACCTTAGTGCCTCTATGTAGGGAAGCGCGGGTGTGAACTCAAGAGGGTTCTGTTATATTAGGACTTGACTGTATTATTTCGTTTTTTATATTTAGTGCTAACAACAAAATCAGTTACCAGTGACGGATCGTGGCAACAAAATTAGCGTTTTTGTTGGTATACATACAAAGTAGGTTAAGCAAAAGTTGGCGAATGCACTGGAAGTCAGGCGACATTTCTATTCCACACAGTATTTGTAAAGGGCTCTATGAAAAAAAAATAATATGATAATTGAATGCATGCAGAAAAAACCTCGCGATCGGGAACTCGAAGACTGTCTCCAGAAGAGCGAGAAATAGCCCTTTTTGGAAGTGGTATTCTAGTACCAATTGTAGAAGCCCTTTAGAGCACAGTAAAATTTAAAAAATTCGTAAGTTAAAAAACAGGGTAATGCACTTTCGGCTTTTTATAGATTTTCAGTTTTGCCAATTTTTGTATTGTTACATTGAATTGTCAAGTTTTTAAATCGTTTGCGAACCTAAAAATAAATAAACTATAAACAAATCCGAAAACTTGCTCGGTTCATGCCACCAAAACTGGTAATCGAGATTAACTGATCAGTAGTTCACAACTCTATTTCTTTCCTGAATCCCTGTCTAATGTTGGCCTTGGTGGTTACCTGCATTTGGCTGGTCACCTATCTGTTTTTCCCCATATTCCGGCTCAGGCATCCGCAGTTCAATAGAAAGATTGTGAAGAATGGCAGTTGAAAGGAAAACATCCACCACGTGTTCTATGCCGAATCGAATTTTGCTATGCAGGATTGAGAACCGACGTTCCTTTGCTGGACACCGACTCTTGTCTTTTTGTGAGCGTTTTTATATCTAAAATAATTCATAAGCACTTAAAAATAAATGACGTATTAGTTAGGCAACCTTAATTTACAAGCTGTTGACGGTCTGAGAAATGGAGTCATACAGTCAGCAGTGATGTTAAAAATTTCATTTGTAACGATTTATGAAAATTTCGACTAATTAATCAAATGCAATTAGATGATTTAAAAAGTTTCAATTAATTAACCAAAGGGGATTGTAAACAAGATTAAATGAATCAAATGATATAAAGTAATAGAATGTAAGTTAAAGGGCGTTAGATGAAATTCGTATACGCATATATTCATATACGCATAGCCTGGGAAAAATTTGAGGTTCCAGGTTCAAATCTCCCTGGGTATACACATTTATTTTGAGCTGCAATTCTGTCAGTGAGTGAATTTTAGGGATAAGATGTATTTATGAATTTTTTGAATGATTTCCAAAACTGGTTCATTTTCAAAAAATCGAGTTTGGCTCTTCATTGAAGAGTCAAAGACCCCAGAAACTTTTTTACAGGTTCTAGTAAAGGAGGCCAAAGTTTTGGCAAAAAATCAATGGCGGCCTCATAAATGCCTTGAGGTTAGGCAAATATCAAGTAAAACTCGCGAGGAGGGGTCAAAAGAGTAGACTTGTAGACTCATGAAAATTTTATGGTCGAAGGTACTTAGGGGTTTTAACCGGGCTTAATCCAAAATTATTAGGTGAAGGTAACTGGCCCCAGGTTTCACTCGACTTTTGCATAATCTCAATCCATCTCTGAGCCGTTGAATTGTTTTTTCGTAAAAACTTTGGTCCCTTTAGTAAACCCCATAAAAAGTTCCGTGGCCTTTGACCCTTCAATGAAGGGTGAAACTCGATTTTCGGCAATAAACCAGTCCCAGAAATGATTCCAATTGATTCATCGATACATTTGAGCCGTAGAAACTTTGAGCTAAAAATAAATGTGTGCACTCAGAGGGATTCTAACCTGCGACCTCAAATTTATGCTAGGCGATGCGTATATGAACTTCCCCCCCCCTTTAACTTGGGCGACGGTGAATTCATCTGCAGGTGGATTACCGTATTTTTGGATTGCAGCTAAATCAGGTCGAAGACAGGTAAAATATCTAGAGGTCAAAATTAAGCGGCTCAAGGATCATTCATTTGGTCATATATAATTTTTGGGACACAAATGTCGTTTGACCGTATGGTTTGCTGGCCCATTTTGCTAAATATCGAAAACTGGGGTATCCCAGGTGGACAAAGACCTGCAGCAGTAATCGCAATACGCTAGGTTCTGGAGTTGTTGTAACGCAAAGCTGTTCTTCCCACGCCATCTGGAGAGGTGCTTACCCCAGGTTCAGGTGTTTACACTGAGAATTCGCTGTTTTGTAGTTTCAAACCGTTTTTATTACATCATTTTGGGTAGGATAGCATGATTTGCTCAACCCTTTGGTTAAACACTGAAAACTTGGGGATGGCTATCTGGATGGCTATGTGTATGGGTACCCAGCCCATGTTTCGCGGCTTTAGATTTATAATTCGGTCTTTTTGCAGTTTCAAATCTTTCTCTGCGAATGATTTTTAACTAGGATAGCATGGTTTGCTGGCGTCGATATTTAATCCTAGAAAATTCGTTTGGCCTATCTGGATATTCCATTTAGGTACTCTTGTTACCCTAATGGAGCCTTTAGCATCATTTGGGATGGTCCAGAGATACATCTAGCTGGGGGATGAGTGAGTACTCCAGATCGATATATTTTAGTCGTGAAAATCTGTGTTTTGGTACCTTCTAACCTTTTTCTCGACATCATGTTGGGTAGGATAGGATGATTCGTTGGTACATTTGGCTATATACCCAAATTTTTGGATGTTCCAGGTAAAGATCGACAGAGGAGGATAGGATGAGTATCCCAGAAAAAAGTATGTCTGCTACCAGCAAGTTCTGACCAAATGCAGACGAATTCACCGTACATGAATTAGTGTGCATATGAATTCACTTGCAGATGAATTGGGTACAGATGAATTTCACCTAAAGCCCCTTAACTTACATTC
>JAKMXJ010066434.1:0-12885 GCA_029339935.1 Anguina tritici | reverse complement strand
AACACGGGACCTCTCGCACCCTAAGCGAGAATCATACCACTAGACCAACTGGCCACATGAGGTGACAGCGAAGAATTAGAGTGTTAAAGTGTGACATTTATTTCTGCCTTTAGCAACTATTTTTTGTATAGAAGATGGATGAAAATTTTAAAAGTCTTTAAACTTTTTGCGTTTAGAATTTGGAAGGTCGTATTATACTATAGGATCCTTTTCCCTGAAATAAAGAGATAATCAAGGGTAAAAAAGCGCTTCGTCATTGCCCGTGGATATGTGGCCAGTTGGTCTAGTGGCATGATTCTCCGTTATCATTATGATATTTATCGCAATAGTAATTCTCTGTTCCGTGTTCGATCCACGGACTGACCCCAAACACATTTTTGTTTAAATCTCTTTCATTTTCAAAGTTATTTTGATTCTTATAAATATTTATTTGTGGAATGATTTTTATAAATTATTCCTTGTTTTATTTCAGTACCACCTCCGTCAGTTCATATACAAGGTGAAAAGATCATCATCAAAAAGCATGGAGAGGGTCTCAAATTAACAGCCAATATCTTCCCTGTATCCACTTCCACCACTCTCCAATGGTCTCTGAATGGACAAGTGCTAGATACTAGCAGCAGTGATGAAAACATCTCTTGTAGCTCCAGCCCCACCAAAGCTACTCTCAGCATTCGTCAACTAGATGCCTCCTTCAATGGTCAGCTGCAATTGATTGTGAAAATATCTGAAACAGAAAGTGCTACAGACTCCGTGGAGCTTCAGATCCAAGGCAATCGCACTTTTTAGAAATATTTTCAGCAGTAAATTTTGGACTAATTGCACTGAACTAAGAGTGAAATAGCATTTAGTGGAAACCGAACTACTGAGTTCATTTAAAAAATTCCGAAAAATGGTTTCTAAGAAATTTTGTTTGTAGGTCCACCTCCACCACCTTTGGGGCCACTGGAATTTATTCAGGAAGGATCAAAGAAGTGCATGCTTAAATGGAAAGCACCAGCAGCTGGTGTTCCCAGCGGTGCACCCCTTCTTGGTTATTGTGTGGAGAGGCGAGACACCAGAAAGTCCACCTGGACATTTGTGCTCAGAACCAAGGAGCTCCAGGCTGATGTGACAGGGGGACTAGTGGCTAACACGAGCTATTCCTTCAGAGTGGCTGCTGAGAACAAGTTCGGCACTGGACAACAGCTGGCAGTGGCTCAGCCTGTTCAGCTGGAAGATAGCAAACAAAAAGGTAGGTTTTTTGTGATTTCACTTGCATATAATTTTACAAGCAGATATAGAAATAATCTAAGTTAAGGAATACAATAATAACCTAAATCATGATAGAATAGTCAAAGTTGTTAAAAGATATTTTATCGCATTCTAAGTCGTAATAAAAATTAGATTAGAGATGTGAATAGGGCTGTAAAATTGGCCGGGTGCTTGCCCAATTGGTCGAGCATTTGGCCGAAATTTGAGAAATCACAAAGGCTTACAAGGGAAAAGGGTTTTAGGATTGACTGCCAATTGGCCAAATCTAAAAATCTCCGCCAATTCTACAGCCCCAGATATGAGTGATAAAAAGTGGTGTGAAAATGTGGGAAATGCAAAGACTAAAGAAGACTCAAGAATTTTTAAAGGCGCATATCGACACTCTTTAAGACAAATTTGAACTGCCAGGGACCAGTATTTCATAACAGACTGCCCTGAGACTTGTTACAACGAATCGTTACACAAAAGTTTCTAAAATTCTACCTCATTATCACTCCAAAGAAAAATTTATTGGTTTCAAAGAGACTACACTAGATTTCCAATAAGATAAATGACATATCATAACATACAATTAAAACAATCAGATATCCTCTGGATTTTCTTCAACGATAATTTCCACCGCTTCTTTGGCCACTTGAGTAAGATTATCTTGCTCCGGCTGGTTAGCTTCCGCCTCATCTCCGTTGAGCACTTTCCTGCAAACAAATACTTCAAAACGAAATATTAATCACAAATATAACCAGTATTCTGCAGCCTTGATGCCCATCAGCCGGCCCACTCGTTTCAAATATTTGGGCGTATTGCGCTTCTTTGTTGAATTGAAGTTTTCTAATAGATAATAGAAGCCATTTCGCGAGCGGTTACGGCCAACCGCACGTGTATTTGATGAAAAAGGGGTAATGGAAGAGATTTTTCATCCCACTTCCTTTGGATCCGCAGAAGAGTGCCTGACCAAAGCTCAAACTGAGAAGTTGAAGAAAGCCGGAGATATTCATTGTGTCGAAGACGCAACAGCCGAAGCAAAAAATCGTAATTTGAGTCAAGAAGAAGCTTTTATGGTCTTTCGGACAATTTTTATTTTTTATCTTATTGCTGGAAAGTTTTAATTTTATGCTGAATTTCAGCTTTAATTCCTGATAGTTTGTTGACATTTTTCTTTAAAGTCTAATTTTGCATTGTACGTCAAGTAGTAAATACAAATCTTGTAAAGGATGCTCAAAATACAACTTTAATATTAGTACCATTGGAACAAAAACTAGCGAGATGAGAACACAACCAATTTGGAGAATGAGTAAAATGGATGGATGAGAGGTGTTTTGTGCTAATCTAGGCCTTGCTTGTCTTGTTGTTGTTGGTAGCTAGTAAGTGTTGCTCTTCGGACATATATTGCAGCTCGGGTTCTTTGTATTGCTCAGCTTGCTGTTCATCTTGGGCCACCTTGATGAAGTTGTCCACTATTATGGTTATGGGAAGGGCTGCAAATACAGGAAAATGAATTTGGCTGTTCTGACCAATTAGAAACTGACCCAGCACTAGGACGCCGCTCATAATGGCTGCTGAAGCGACTATCTTACCCACTGAAATCATGCGTTTTATCATCAGAATGTAGACAAAAATGAAAAAATTTACTAGTAGTCGCAGGAACAACATCTCCATAGCCAACCTAAATGAGAAGACTTGTTGAGATAAAGTTGAATTAGAGACTGCATTTGGAAGCTTAGCAAATAGACTTACTGTTGTCATTGTGACGATGCCTGAAATGGGAGGAGATGTAGGAAATTTTGGACATTTTGATTTAATCGACAACTTACACCACCAATAGGCAGCGGGAATGGAAGTGAAGGGGGTCCCATCTTCATCTTTCTCTAAGAAATAGATCATTGTAGAGAAGAAGACAACCCCAGTCAGCAAAACAATAGTCATCATTTGGAGTTGTTTTTGACTCCTCTGAAGAGTCATCCCAAATGTTTGGAGGCCAGAGCTGAACCTTCCTAACTTGATTATCCGAATCACCCTAAAACTAATTACAGTTAGCCATATCTTCGAAAACTAAATCACTCACCTCAATACCCTCAGTATCCTGACCACCAGGAAAGCCCAGCGCAAATCCTTTAATTTTCGGTCATCCACTCCACATAGGGTCAGCACCAGCTCCAAGTAGAAGGGCAAAATAGCTAGCAGATCCACTAGGTTGAGCGGCTTCAAAGCATATTTGAGCTTGTTGGGCGAGGCGAACATCCGCAGACAATACTCCACAGTGAAAAAGGCTATACAAACACGTTCTGTGAAAACAAAAGCTGGATGTTCTGTCCTTTGCGATACATACATCTCCTGACTAGTCCAGTTCCCATCTGCCAATTGGACGCTTTGGTTTTTTCCGGTCGCCACAATTTCTGTGATCTAGGTTTTAGAAAGAAATTGAGAGAATAAAAAATTTTGCGATCCCCTCTTGCCCTCCTCTAACCTGAAAGTCTTGTATAGTCCCGAAACTGAGGCCCATTACGGAGACAGCTACAAACAGAGTTGAGGTAAGCTCAAAGGCTTTGGCTTGAAAAGAAGAGCCCGGTCTTTCTAGAAATGTCCACATCCGTCTTCTCAGTTTACCCCAGAGCAACTTCTCAAAAGTGGTGTCGTCAACCTGTGTTAATAGCATTGAATGTTTTTAAGACCTAAATGTGACTAACCCGTTCATCTTCATCTAGCACAGGCTTTTCCCTGGGTACAATATCTTCGACGCAACAAGACCCAATGAAGTGAGGTGCTATTCTCCAGAACTCTAATTCCATCGTCATGGCTTGTGGACACAGCTCTGGAGGGCGATGGATGACTCCTGTAGCATAATATTGGAATACCGGTTCGAAGGCAAGAGGTGAACGCTGGAAATAGTAGGCCGCTTCCCGGCTGAGATACCCATCTGAGACCTACAATTCTTTTTGTGAAGTTTGATAACCCCTGTCCACCCATTGAAAACCTCTAACCACTTTATCCATCAGAATAAATCGTAGGAGTGACTGGTCACAAAATAGTGAGGATGAAAACTTTGAGTTTTTTCAATGTCTTGCACAAAAGCAATGGCGTAGCCAGGAATTTCTGACGAGGGACCAAAATCTGAAGGAGGTGTCGACTTGTCGAAATCGTCCAAAAGTCCCCAAAATGGCTAAAAACACGCCCAAAAATGTTTGCCGGTCAAATAAAATACATGGTTATTTTTTGCAAGATTCCAAAGGTCTATCGATTGTTTTAATTGACCACTTTTTTGAAAAAAATACCAGGTTGGTCTGAAAATCGGGGTTTTACTAGTCTTTCTTTTACTCTTTGGTGTTATTTCCGGGGAATTTCGAGTGTCTGAGTTGATTGAGAGCACAATATTTTAAAAAAGTCCCACAAAATAGAAAGTATTGATTTTGCCCGAATTTGGCATTCTCTTTTTGAATGTTTACAAAAAAAGCTTGACTATAACTGATTGTTTTCATTGAAATTTTTTCATTCTCACAGTTCTTACCTCATCAAAGCCCTGACACATAATCAGGTTCTCCCAAATTTCGAAAACAGTTAGCAATTTCTTGTTTCGTGAACACGTGGGTTTTAATTCTGCAGCAATGTCATTTTTTTGCCAATTCAGAGCAATGCCCAAGAAGGTTTTCAGTGCGGAAACACATTTCCATAAAATGGCAAAGAAAACGCTTTTTGAGGAAAAGCTCACCTTTAACCTAGCCACATGGTTTAATTGAATAAACTTTGCCAGAAATCCGCTCTGATCTGCTCTGAGTATAGAATCAATGAGGAGTAAGTAGAAGGTGCCTCCAATATTCAGCCTGAGAAATGTGGAGGAGTCATAGGAGTTTTGTTCTTCTTGTTCTAAGCTTCTCAACCTTGTGTCGCCATCGTCAGTAGAGGAGCATTGTTTTGGATAGTCTGGGGCAGCCAGGGAGACTCTGGGGCTCAAGGAGCAGTGGTTGGAAGGGACTGCCGCTGCTGCTGCTGCTCCTCCTGCAGTATCGTTATTGTTGGTGGTGCGGAGAATGCCTGTGGTGCCACTGGCTGCTGACTTTTTCTTGCTTGGACTGATCACCTGTAATGTATACAACGAGTCAGAAAAAAACATATTAGATGATGGCTGCGTACCTGAAAAGAATCGCCCCCTCCTCTCCAAATATCATCCAACAGTTTTCCATTGCCTCTTTCAGCATGTGACATTGCATCTGTCTTTCTAAGAACGCTAGGCCGTTTTTTGTGCATTTGAGCAGCCCCACTGATCATATTGCCGGTGACTCTGCAAAATACAGGATGGCCCACAAAAACTGCATCATTTTTTGAAAAATGTTAGTAAGGTAGCCTCTTGCCCGAACTAATTAAAATGTCGAATGGAGGAACCAAATTAGAGTGAAAAAGCTGTGGACATTTAAAGATGGTCGTCTGAAATGGAAATAAGAAAATAATAAAAAAATTATTTAGGCAAACAGCTACCTTGGCCAACTTTTCAAAAAATGGCGCAGTTTTTCGGACCACTCTGTTGATTTGTGAGCTAGAAAATTCGAAGATGGAAAGTCAATTTAATCCCAATTGATTTTTGCAGACCATTTTTAGCTGCCTGAAAGTGGGAAATTCGGAAATTAGGTAGTATATGGGATAGACTGAGGGGGTCGCGTTTTGAAGTGTCTACCGGGGAAATGTGCTCACTGAAACCCACCGCTTTGAAAAATTTTAATCTTCTTTGTTTGAAATTAAAGAGCACACCTGATGTCAATGACATTCTTCTCGCTCACAAAATTCGCATACTCGCGCTTACCGAAGGAAGGTTGGGGTTTTAGGGTAACATGCTCAAATTGGTACAATAGAAAAATAAGTTTTCTTTCCTAGCGAATTACCGTACTTTCTCTAATTATAGCCTCTGATCCAATTATTCCTCTGGGGAAATTAGAGGAAATACGGTACCCCTCCCATGTATCTTCACTTTATACCTCATTTCTAGATCATTTATATTAAAGGGGCATGGTATTCCGGTTCAAACGAAAAAGGCGCGTACCAGGTATGTTTTTGGTTTTCGTAGCCTTTTCCGGTAATTTATAATTCCTGTTTACACCCTTCTTCGTAACTTTTAAAACTGGACATAAAGGTGTTTACATAATTTAAAGAACATCAGAAAAAAGGACTACGAAAACCAATTGACCTGCCTGGTACGCGCCTTTTTTCTGGTCGTCGGTTACCATTCCCCTTTAAAGAGTGGTATATCTCTGCGTATGGGATCTATGTTGGTTCTTTGCATTCCAATAGAGCTGTTTTCATGTGTCGAATATTTAATAACACCCGTCAAGATTTTAACATGATAAGGAATAACAATTAGAACAAACAAGTATATTAAATAGCGATTCCTGTATCCTGCTTCTATGTACAAATGCACTAAAATAAATACCATCTTAGCGAATTCTTACCGCATTTCACTTTCATCCAATTGTGCCAGCCGAACACTCAAAAAGCAAGAAACCAAAATAAGTATAAAGGTTCACAAAGAAAACGACTGGGAATGTGCTCGATCAGATGTGACTACTGCTACCTCCTCCTTATTAATTAACTCCCAAGGCAGAAGCATTCTCTATAGCCATTTAACTGGCAAATAAATTTAAAATGACGGGGGCAGGCAAGTTATAGTGGTGGGGGGACACGGCTGTTCTCGTTAATTTATTTTCTCCCCTTTTGATTCTCCTCGGCCCATGATTAGTCCAGGGGAGACAAAAGAGTTGTAAAAAGGGGGGCATGGCCTGTGGCCTTCGTTCTTAATTCCCACATAATTTCCACCCCCAATCGCCCCCCCTCGTCCCTCGCCATTTGGATTCGTTTTTGTGTTGTTGCTTCCTCTAATTTCTGGTGTTGGGAAGAACATCCGCTAGACTACCACCAACACCAGCAGCAGCATCACAATATCCCGGCCAATTGGTTGGTGGTGGCGTGTGACTGCACACAAAATAGCCCATGAATGAGAAGGATAATTATTTGGTATGGCCAACTTGATGTGTTTTCGTTATTTTGTTGCTTTTGTGCCATAAATGTGAGCCTCCTGCTATTAATGGGAATATTTGGTCGTGGGCAGCTTGTAAAAAGCCCATTAAAAGGGTGATCGACAATGGCGACATTACAAGATACTTTTTTATGCTGAAAACGGAGTCGGAAAGTGCACAAGGAAATGGAATGAGACGTTTGGATATGTTGGAATAGTAGAGAAGAATAAGTTAGGATTCTAAAGAGGGATAAGCAAGCTAAGCATAATGTGTAAGTCCATCCTACTATTTATTGAGCGGGTGGGATCAGCAGAATCAGTGTAAGTAGCACTAACGCACAATATTGCTAGTCTACAGGAGGTGATGCTTTTGAGGTGAAATCATTGCACCTTCATATTACATACAAACAAAAATGCCAGATTCTAGGAACTTAGCACCTCTATTGGGGTTTCGCCAGCCTTTGCCTGAATTCAGCAGAAATGTTGCTTTTTTACCACACTCTATGTAGTTATTACAAGACTAAGGCCTCAACTTTGGCGCGAACTCTCTAAAAATGTATTCTTGTTTTTGATTTTGTAAAGTTTTTCGTCTATTTTTTCTCGTTCTGTCCGGATTACAGAAGCTGTACGGGACAATCGTTCTCAAAAAAATCTGGTCAAATTACTATAAAAGAGACAATGAAACATTTAATTCAACATAACGCTGGAAATCTAAAAAGCTTTGGCTGCTTCTTGGGATGTAACTGGCGGCTTCGTTTCCTCCCCAGTCTCCATCACATTCACCAGTACACCATATAGAGAAAACTAGGCGAACCAAACAAACCTGTCTACTCCACGCTCTTACATTTCAGACGTTGAAACTTCCATTGCGATTTCTGTCAAAGAATATAACCGATCGGTTACCAGCTGTTCATCTACAAACAAATAGTCTTCAAGCCGCTTTCCGCCAATTCCAGCCGCTGCAGCTACTATTCAGCTCATCAAGCGCATTGTCTTCCGCCGGTTACTATTATTATTTTCAGTCTCTGAAGAGTAAAAGACCAACTTCAACTTTCTTGATGAGTCAGGTTACCGAAAAAGTTTTCGAGGGTTTCTGGCTGCACATCCACCCCCTGTGATCCATCTTGAACTCGTTCTTGACGTCAAAAGGTTTTATGCAGAGCCAAAGTTTAAAAACGAGCAGCAGTAGTATTCGGCAACAGAAACTTAAGCATTATCTGTTACAGTGTGATTTTCGAATGACCAGAGAAACTGTTAAGGATTTGGAGAAACTTGCGCTTGTCACCTATCAGCTTGTGATCCCACTGCTTGAGCCATCAATGAAACAAATTTTCTGAATATCCGCTTGCGCAAATCACAGAACCACATGAAAACATACCTACCATCCACACTTTGTTTTTTGCTTCTTGTTGCTTTCTGTTCTTGAAGGCATGAGGATTGACAGACTATCCAATTAGTAGTAACGGCAGCTTTTCCTCTCCAGTCATGTCCGAGCCCACGAGAAGCTTCTTTCAACTTTTTGTACGATGTGCATCGCTCGGCTGGAAACGAATCATCCACCAGTAAACCTGCAAAATTTCCAAAAATTTACCCTTGAAAGCCAAAGTTTGTTCGGGAGAAGTTGCCAAGACAGCCTGGTCTCATCTGCATTGAGGCATAGAGAAGAACGTCTTGCTGCCAGCTTCCCAACTTTTTCCGACTGATTCCACCCGATTTGCCCTGGTTTACTTTGAAGGCAGTGGAATGCCGTTGCTTGAGCTTTTCGAGTTAGTCCTCACTTGTTTCGAAGTCTTCCATGAACAGAAGTAATGCCAAGTCGTCTGGCCGTTGCTTTCGTCTCCATGAATCTATAGAGCAGGGGAGACAAAAACTCCTGCTCAAATCTGTCAGACTCTTCCTTGCTGGAGCATCAATAATTTTCTTTTTCATATCCCAATATATCGCAAGAAGTGACGCGACGCTTCTTGCTGAGAGTAGCCATAACGATGCTCAGAGAAAACAAGTTACACATGCAAAAAATGAATAATAAATATTCAAATCATATACGAAAAGTGAGTAAAATTTCATATACCAATCCTGTGCATTCCTCGCAGCTATAGAATTTCCTCCATGCACGCAAATTTCTTGGACTACTTCTGTTGCCTTTTGACCTCGATGGGAAAAGAAGAAAAGCAGATGTTGAAAATGTTAGTTTTTGCCACCTGAATATTCCATTTCAAGGGCCTAAAATTAGAGCAAGGCAAAGTTTTTCGGAAGAGGGATGGCAACAAGTTTGCAGCAAGGAAAGCGCTATCGAACGGTATATGGTATTTAAATAAAAGTCAAACATATAAGTGAAAAATAGCAGAAAAAAACGCAGGAACTCATTACTCTACCCAATAATTTACATTGTATCCTTTACATCATATCAATTACGTAGCAACAATTTATCGATAGCTTCTTGCTTCAATCTTACGTTGCATGGGGTTACCTTATGTAGAATATCACTTTGATTTAATTTCTTTAAGAGCTTTAAAAGTCCATTTTGATACCATAAAATTCGACGCCCCGTATTTGGAGAAAAAACCAAAATATTTCTCTGATGAATTTGACTTAATTTCGACTAAATTTTTGTTTTCTGAGCACTAAAATTGCACCAAAACCCTATCAGGCATCTTTCACGCGGCTCAAAAAGTTACAGAACCATCAATTTAGGCTCCGTCCAAATTAGCTCAAACTCATAAGAGAAATGTGTAGCAGTTGGCTGCCCACACCTAATAAACCTTTAGGTTCCCAATTCGCTCCTCTAAATTTCAAAATCATTAGGATTAAAAGGAAGAGCTTACGGCTGTTTTAGGCATCTCAAACTAATGCTGGCACAAGCCATCCCTCTTTTAGCAAAACATCTACAAATCCACTAGAACTGTGTGAAACGCACGACTAGGCGTTAGTGTGACTAGAAGGTGTGGAGGCAGGTATGTGTGTGTGGAAATAACTAGGCGGTCTATTAGCAAGGCCAGAGTAATGAGCCAAGTTGCTGTTGGACACAAAAAAACAAAACGGTGAAGTGAACCCAAGCAAATTCTCTGCTTCTTCCATTACTGCTGGACCATTTAGGCCCTCTGGGAGGAGGGGCGAGGGCAGTGCAACTTGTTTGATTTTTTGCTTTGCCAGAGGGAGAGCATCCACTGCTAATACGCTCACATATTCAAGCTGGGCCAACAGGAAATGCATGGAAATGGGCTGGGGCAAGGCAGCATTAAGCAAACGGGATTACAAGGCGCTGCATAAACCAATTAGACTCTAATGACTCAAATAACTAAGGTGCAGCCAAATAAATGGCGGCAGAGAATTAGAGGATTAAAATTTTTGGATTTACTTGTTTCATGCTCTACGGCTTCTAAGCAAATGGTCTTGGTTGTGGTGAACAAATGAAAAAAGCTAAAATAAAGCTATTTTTCAGTTTTGAAAGCTTTCAAACGAATATTTAAGCAAAAATCCATGGATTGCGGTTTTTTGACAGCTATTTGATTTTTTAAAGGTGCATACCCACGCCCGTCCACGAAAAATGGTAAAATTTGAATTGGTGGGGACCAGTTTTTCACGACAAGACAAAACAAGTTTGAATTTTTCCTTGTAAAATTTAGATAAGCGAAAATTGTGTCTATGGTTTTATAAGGAAAAATTCAGATCCATTTTGTTTTGTCATGAAAAACTGGTCCCTCCCAATTCAAATTTGACCATTTCACGTGGACAGGCGTGGGTATGCCCCTTTAACAAAAGCCGGTACCTTTACAAGGACACCTTTCCTAAAAGTCAGTTTCGGTACCAAGATGTCCTCCTCAATTAAAATTCATTGATATCTGATCACAATTATTCTTGATTACTTAGATATGATTAAATCTTGGCAAGCTGTATGAATTTCCCGGTCGTTCTTACTTTCACTTATATCTAAGTTGGCAAAAACTTTTTGTACGTCTGTTTTTATATTCAGATTCTTGAGGAAATTTCGAATCCTTAAGGTTCTCAGAATTTAATACCCCTGCATAATTGATTTTCATATTTAACAATATCAAAATACACAACAAGCTATCTGCTCCTCCTTCTCCTTTACAACTAAATTTTTGGATTTTGTTTATATTACAATTGCATTTTTCATTCAGCAGTACATAATAACGAAATCTATAACTCCATTTTAGCGAAAATAAAATACCCGTTACCTGCGACTTAGATTCCCTTCGGCCATGCACCATTTTTACTAGGTTTTGGGCAATTATCTGGTAGAATTGCTTCAGAAGTCCCTTGCTAAACCCGATTTTAAACATGCTTCAATTAAAAGATTAACTAAAACCCCATAGAAAATTTGAGTGCTGCAGCGAATAATGTAGTCAGATTAAAAAAAACTTTTGCTAGTTTGGTTACCACCTTCTCCAAATAAAACAGCTTTAATTCTCAAGTTTCTGACGGAGTTTTGTGCTCTACCATTTTTTGTATGCACACACATATTCTTAACTTAAACGGCTAGAGACTTTCAGCTGTGTGAGTGTGCGACATTTTATGAGTACAGCCCGACTACAACCAGTAAAAATATGAGGCCATAAAGCCACATATCAGCTTGTCAAAATTGACCCCACTCAACCAGTATTTTTTGATCTGACACTAAGCTAGAAAGAAAGAGAATTTTGGAAAAACTCAATCAAAAGTGTCAAACTTACGTAAAAACAAGGAAATATCAAATTTCTGGCCAATATCTAGCAGACTTGTCCCCTTTTTTGCTTGAACTTTGAAGGAGAAGGACCAATAGTTTAGTTGACAAGGGGTGGGTGCACAAATCAGCAGTGCTTGTTGAAGTTTATCAACAAGGCAAAACACTCAAAACAATCTGGGTTTCAAACCTTCACTTTACCACTCCTCTTCTTTTGCGGCCCTACATTACAGAGCTGTTCTCATCGATTTTGGGCTGGCCACTTGAACCTGTGAACCAGCAAAAGGGTTTGGACACACACCAAAAAATCTTTTAGAAATATTGAAATGGTGTTCAGATGAAAGGATGCTCGCACAGATATTAGATTTCAAAGCTCTAACTTAGAACAATGAAATCACCTATAAATTTTAGGTTCCAATCCATAGCTCTCACAATATTTTGTCAAAAAACAGTCAAATATTTCAAAAAGAGACATTGACCTCCAAAAGAGTACATTTTTATGAAGGAGTAGACTTCTTTCCAGAAAAACAGAACCTGGCACAATCAACCTGATTTTTTAGATAACATATTCAATAGGAACAGCAACAAATGAGAACATTGAAAGCTTAAGCAAAATTTTTAACGTACTTTCTCTTTTCTTGAACCTGCTTTCCCAAGTCAATCTTTTGGATCAGCAGTTCATACATGTCATAAATGTCAACATCGTAATGAATACGTAGCAGCTCTGGCGTTTCTTTTGTGCCTTAAGTATCCTTCATGCCGAGTTATATTGGATCAATAGATTTTTTCGGCTTTCTTTGAGTGCCTGTCTGACCTCTTTCCAACACATTTCCAAGCATAATATAGCATTCGATAATGCTTGAAATTATCAATCACGCTGTTATCGTGGTTCTTTTTATTTCCTTTAATTTTTCCCAACTTTTAGGATCTTGAAATGGCCAGCCCCGTTGAC
>JAKMXJ010066396.1:0-10324 GCA_029339935.1 Anguina tritici | reverse complement strand
ACAGTGCATTACCGAAAACCCTAAGAAGTTACGCAAAAGGTGGCTTTGTTTTGTTCAAGATGAGATGCAAATTTTATAAAATTGGCCAAATGTCTTCGGCCAAGTGTCTTCGACCAAGTGTCTTTCGGCCAACTCTCTTTCGGCCAACTGTCTTTCGGCCAATTGGCGTCGGCCAAGTGTCTTTCGGCCAAGTGTCCAGGAACCAGTGAAAGTGCTCTTTGTTTGGGCCCAAATAAAAAAATGTTAAATATTTTAGCCAGAATTTTAGCTTTTTTAGTATTTTATCGCCTTTGACATCCATGCCTTAGAGCATACTGGCACGCCAAAAAAATCAGCACCGTGTCTCCAAAAAAATTGATGCCGGCGCCCGATTACTAAAATCTTGGGGTCGGCGCAGGCGCCAAGATCTATGTAATGTAAACTTCAACTTATTTTTTATATGCTTTATTGAGCAAACAATGAGATCAAAATTAAATATCAATCATATTGCTGTTTTAAAGAAGCGTAGTTTTGCTTTTTAATTGCTTTTAATTTTCAAAACTACAAAACTATTTAAAAAATTATAATTTAAGCTTGGCACCGCTCGTTACCGACGCTGGGCGCCGGCGCCACCACTGGGATTTTGTAAAACCAGGTGGCGCCGGCACTCGTGCAACTATACCTTAGAGACATCAATATCAGAGTTGGCAAAAAACTTCTAAAATTGGGGTAAAAAATTGCGCGGTCCCATCTGGGGATCGGACTTGAGGATGTGGCCCTATATCGAGGTTTGACTGTAAAATAATTTTGAATTTTCGAAAAGCCATGATATCATGGCTTTTTTTGTGTCATTTTCATAACTTCGAGGCTAAAATTTTTAACAATTTTTTATTTGGGCGTAAACGAAGAGCACTTTCACTAGCAAATCGACCATGCTCTACAAGTTAGGAATAAATGAATTAGCATGTCGAACTATATAGCTTAGGCCGTTCCCTTGTTTGTTGCTATTGGTAAAGGAAGCGTTTAATCTTTAATATCTATATAGCAAACAAAAAATACAGAGATTAGTATGATTGTTTAGCATTTTTAGTGAATAGGTTTTAAATATAGACGCAATTTACGATTAGAAAATTAACAAAAATCTCTAAAAAAGAACCTAACTCACCACCAAATATTTTATTTTCTAGTTTGAGAGAAAGTATGGAAACGCATCTGTTTATCACCAAGCATAGTTGACCAGATGTTTCGCATATCCAAGTAACTTAAAGAGTGAGTTTACGGTTTGATTCTGAATTTTGATTGGCAAAGGGAAAAAGTACACGTGGCTCTTGTTACAAAACACCTTGGTATACATTTTTTTATTTTTCTTGATTTTTGTTTGAAAGGAAAAGGTTTGTTCAAAGGTGTTTTGTGGCAAGCTCCACCTACTAGTAAGAAATCTTAATGATCCACCTTCGACACAAGCACCAGCCGACAGTTTATTAACACACGAACCACTAACACAAGAAGAAAGGGTACATGAACAGAGGTAATTACTTTCGGCTTCTCTGGTTTCCTCTCTCTTCGGTTCTTCGGAACTGAGCTGCGCTGTGCGGAAGATTGGCCACCATGGGTTTGAGTTTGCTGAGCACCCAGAGGTCGGATCTACTCAATTGACTGTGGCGATCCAGGTTTCGGTGGCGAGATCTTCACTAACAGCCACTTCGATTTCACCACCATCAGAGCATGGCATTTGAACTTGACCACCACCGGAGTATAGCATTTGCTTGGCCTTCATTGGTTCTTCCACACGAGTCGAGAGCATGACAGTACTTGTCCCATCACCAGCCTCAACGGCACCAAGAACGGTCCGGACCATACTGATCTCCTCAACGGTCATCTCTTGCAGTTTCACCAACGGTCTAATGGTCTTAAAATCCAACCAATCAAATGAATCGCTAACCTGGAGCTCCGACTTCTTCCCCATTAGTGCCTTCTATCTGGTCCCACATCTGATTGCAGGCCTTCTCAATCCGCCGCTTCAAGGCATCCTTCACATCGGGCTCCAACCTGATGACACACTTGGGATGCGGATGCACCTTTAGAATGAGACCACCTGGCATTGATTCCAAAATTGCAGAGAACATTGTTGTAGCACAACTGATTCTTCTTTGGTTCTCTTTTAAACAAAGCTAAAATGAATTCAGATGCCCTGGCTCATCCTTCCCATTCGAGATCAAACGGTTTTCAAATTGCTGCTTTCTCGTCTTCGGACCCTCGCAAAATATCCTCTCCTTACATACTGATTCCTGTCAAGTGTAACACGGGAAAATCAAAATCCAAGTGGGAACACTGCCCTTTAAAATTAATAAGGCTGAGCAAAACACACAGAAACTAAAACTGACACCAAACGTGGCAGCCAAATAGGTAGATTAAATTTGGATGTGAGCAGTAAACGGCACCAGTAATGGCGAAATAGCCATGAACTATGCCTATAAGCCACAAAACACTGCAATCCACTATGCCGATGTAGAATAGAAGTTTATAGCAGGGATGGTTTATATGACGACAGATAGATGGAAGACATGGAACATAAAGACTCTGAAAATAGCTCAAAATATACATATTCAGAAATATGTACCGAAACTAAAATCATTTGCCAATTTTTTTAACAAAATCACTATGCTGATACTACAGAGTGTAACAAAAAATTCGCGCATTTTTGAAAATTTTGTCCAGGTAGCTCCTTGGCTGTACTCATTTAGATTTTTAAGTGGGTGTTCCAATTTGGTTCAAAAATTAGTAGTAGGCGTCTAAAGATCTTCGTCTGAAATTATTTAATTGTTTCGCCCAAGGAGATACGTTGACAAATTTTTCAACGTTACACGTTGTATGCTGACTAGCTTTAGTGGCGTCTTTTAAATTTTTGTATTTGTAAGTAAAGTTTAGAGCAAATTTTTTATGAAAGTGCAATGGAAATATAAGCAAAAATAATCGACTTTCTGAATTAAATGAAGAACGTTTGAGCGATAAAAAGCGTTTATTTAAAATTTTGATAGCGTGCTGCTCCGCTCTAAAATCAGGAAAAAGTTTCGTACCCCGGTAACCAATTTTTAGAAAAATACCCCTTCTGTCCTTTGTCAAATTTTAGTCAGGGCAGTCAGCCTTTTAACTTGCCACCTGACCCAAATATGGCACCCAGTCTCTGGGTCGGTCTTGGGACAATTTTTCACCAGATGATACTTGGAGTCACAGAGGCGGCATCCTTAGGGGCATCCTTATTAATTATCTACCTCGAGGGGAGGAGTGGCTACCAGGTAGTTAATTAATCACAAGGGGATAATCACTAAAGGGATAAAAGAGAAAAGATGCCGTGGTATAACTGTCCATAAAATTATTTAATTAGTTCCTTACATAATAAATTACAGCTAAGACGATGACAATAATCCCTTCGGTGATATGCTGCCGCCTTTCAAGTGGTACGTCTTCCACAGTAAGATTAATACAACTATATAGACGTTTATGCTCTTCAGGGTGAAATAAGTACAGCTCCATAGCACAAGCTGTAGACGGTATAAAAACTTATTTAAATACAAAGCGTGAGAAATAGTAAGAGCTTCTTTAAAAAAATTTAACTACAAATGATATGACAAAACTTTAAAACGGAGACAGATAGACCAAAACGCCTAAGGTGAACTAAAGACCAAGTCTAGCAGTCTCTAATTACTAAAAATCTTTCACAAATAAGTAATTGCTAGCTTGGGTGGCACCTTCTGGCACTTTTGTTAATAGAAAAGTGATATGTATACAAAAATGTTTTTTCAAATGGGTGCCACGTACGATGCCACAATTTTTTTGATTTAGCGTTCAATATAACGGTAAGCACTCTTAAATAAGAGGTAAAATAACACGAAGATATAAAAAGTGTTATAGGCGAGGAGACTTCCACATTTGTAAAGATATTTTTCCACCGTTCCGCAAAAATTTCGCCTACGGCACCACTCATTTTGTGGGCTCCGCTATGCAGCGTAAGTTGGCAACAGCTACAAGATAAAATAAAAAAAGTCAGATCCAAATCAAAAGATATTAAACCCAAATGTGACTCACTGACACCGCAACCAGACAAATTCATCTAATGAATGAACATGTTGAGCTATATTTTTTGGAATAAGGGAAAATCTCGCGCTACAACTTCCTTTAATCCAGAAAATCTCGCCACAAAGGAAATTGTTGCGTTAAAAATTCTATACTACGTTTTCCAGATTAGGGAAGTGTCGCGTGAAAAATAACTTTATTAAGGAATTTTAATTTTTTGCGGATTTGGGGGAGCCCTGGCATTCCCGTCAGAAAAAGGGCCGTTTAGCCCCCACCCAACCTCTGTCAGATTTGCATCGGACCCCCCCCTTGTTAGCCTGACAGAATTCATGGATGATCCCTAACCTGATGAAATATAACCAGAAAAGTAGCTGCTCTGTGTAAATAAAAAAGTAATTAAATCTCATTAATATCATATTTGCTGATTTTCTTACAAAAATTTGAGTATGAAGCACTTTTATATACAGAGACAAAGTTTGGCGAAATGGGATGACAAACGGAATAAGTAGTTATCCTATGCAGAACTATTACAAAAACAAGCCATTTTTACTCATTCTTGTTTCGTAGGTTTGTTTATTATAATTATTTTTATATCATTTAATAAATATCGAATAAAAAGTCCGAATTTTAGAAGTAAACCGAGTTTGTTTCCAAGAGAAATATGAAAGAAAGAACATGAATGCATGTGTATTACACCTGCTAAATCCCTGACGCGTTCATAAAGAATGTATTGTGTTGTGCCACTTACTACGTTAGGTGCTCACTTACTGCCAAGTATTGAATCACCTGCACCTTTCAATGCTGCATTTTATTGTTCCCATTTACCGTAAATTTGTATGTGCTCATATCTGTTTACAATAATTAACTTTTATATACTGAAATTTGTACATACTTTAACCTTAAAACCGCTCATATTTCCCCTATTATGACCTTTAATTCAGGGCTCTGATCTTTACTTATTGATAACATTTGTCATTATTTTGCGCCTCCAAATCTTATTTATTTTCGATGCACTTATTAATAACATTTATATTTCGAGTTCTATACTTATTTATACTTATTTTTCGAAATGTCGCCAAAAATGCAGGATTATATTGGAATATATCAAAAATTTTGCCCGCGACGCATTTTTGTTAGAATTTTGCCTATTCATTTTGTTTGATTTCTTTTACATTGTTATTCTTGCATCTTAAAATGGTGAAATTTTATGTGCTTATCTCTAACGCTATATCACAAAGAAGGGGAGAGAACATCTATAAGGATGATATTGCAAAGGAGTTCAATGGGACCAAAAAAGCAGAATATTTTCAAGGCGAGTCTTGCAAATTTTAGAAAGCATTTTTAAAGTGCTTATTTAGGACAGCGACTCGCTTCCACATATCTACCAACTTGTCAGCACTATTCTTTCCATTAAGCTTGCCAAAGCTTTCGTGTAACGGGCCTTCTAGTTGTTCAAAGTGCTGTGGTCCGATGCAAGGAATTCGCTACAAGTTTAAGCAGTGCAAGCGATTCTCCAGGTTCGGGTCAATATCGATAAAAACTGCACCAAAATGTAAAATCTGCTTATCGAATTTGAGAAACCTCGGAAGTAAATTGAAAAGGAGGAAAAATAATCATCGAAAATAAATTTCTTTAATTTATCTGTTGCTAATAGTTTTTTTATGCAGAACAAACTGTTTGAAAGGGATTTTAGGTTATTTTTACGAGAAAAGTCTACTCTTGAAAACATCTACTTACTTTCGAAATTTTGGGGTCGGAGCCCTGCTTTAAAATAACTTACTAACACAATGAAAACTCAGTTATCTCACGCTATGTTCTTTAATGACTGGTGTGAAAGGCTTCTTTTTGCAATCACTACATTTTCCGTCCTCATCCAAGTCTATGTTATTCTGCTGGTAGTGAAAGTATCTCCAGTTTCTATGAAGGCATATCGCTACTTTCTTATTTCCTACACAGCAAATTTAGTACATATCTTTAGTTATTTTTTGGTGATAGAAGGTTTCAGATTTGGGATTTATTGTTCACCATACTTTTGGGATATGTGCTGGATATTGATATAAAATTTCCCTTGATGGCTGGAGGATACATTAATGGACTAGCTAAACATTTGGGTCCTAATGGTGGTATTTTAGCGGTGTATTATTTATAAACTTATTAATAAACTTTTTTATTTATAAACTTATTTCTGACCTCTTAAACACCTTTATATAATGTTGTAGCTGTCATCTCTGGCTTTCCTGGCCGGAGGACTAATGTATTCTATGCTCAACGGGCTGGTCTTTAGATATTTTGCTGTCCAAACAGACCCTAAATTTATGAAATGGTTGATGAAACCAATAACATATGTGTGTTCCTTGACCCTAGCTGTTACTATTGCCTTCACTGTCGGTTATTCGGTGTATGAAGCCACTTCAAAACCAGATGTAAGTTGTTGAAAATTATTATTATCTAATGTTTAAACCGTTTCATTGAGGTTTACAAACATGATTTGCAACTTCCTCAGTTTAAAACAGTGCTTGAAGACATTTTCAATGGCCAAGTAGTAGTCAACTTAAACCCATTTGAATGGCCATGCATTAGAATGTCCATTGTCATTACATCAGGGTTTATGGTTTCACAAATAGCAGCTTTTTCTCTAGGCTTTGCCACTATTAGAACTCTGAAAAAGAATTCAATATACTTTTCTCAGAAAACTTATAGAATTCATCTACAGTTTACTGCTTTGGTGTGTGTTCAGGTAATAAAAGACTGCTTTTTTATTTTTAAAATGCTGACTTTACAATTTAGATAGCCACTCCCGTCATTTTCATAGCTTTTCCATTGACTGTTGCAGCAGCCAATGTTTTAATGGGAAAGTCAATGGACAAGTTTCCAGCTCAAATCGGCATTATTTTAATGTCGCTATATGCAAGTAGCAATTCTCTTTTTACTATTTTCTTTATTAGCCCATACCGCAGATACAGCAACCGATTGATTTTAAAAATAATTCCTAGCAATCTTGGAAAAAGTCGAAAGCTTGGCTCAAATCACGTAGGCAAACCTAAAGCGTTTAAAACTACTCCTCAGTACCATTTGAGTAAAGGCAGAAACAATCCCGTTCACAGCAATATTTCCAATCTTCATTGAGCTTTTGGTCATTATCGTATCTCGAATTTGTGTAATTACCGAGTGTTCGAAAAGTTCCCCGCCTTTTTTCGAGTAGACTTTTAGTCATTAATTTTTTGCTAAAGAATTACTCCAAATACACTGTTGTGCAGGCCTTTTCTTCCTCTTTCATTTGGTATATAAGCATTGATTTAATTCTCTCAGGTTGATCACCTTCTAAACACTTATAAGGTAGATTCGAGAATTGGCAGGCATTTTCATGCCTGCCAATTCTTTTGGCAGGCATTTTCATCACTTTAACTACTCAAAAATATATTAGATGATAAATTTTGTAACAGAATTGTCGCACTATGTCGTACCGCAGATGAAGAGGTACAAAAACCCTATCAGATAATATTTTTTGAATATCAGAGTTTGACCTATGGCCTCTTGAAACAAAGCGATTTATCCCAAAATCTGAAAAAATGAGGAAAACTTGAATTTAGGTCATTTTTGGGATAAATCGTTTTATTTCAAGAGGCCATAGGTCAACGCCTTGATACTCAAAAAATATTATGTAAAAAGGGTTTATTTAGCTCTTAACGTTCACTACAACATACTGCCAAGATGCCGTTACAAAGCTTATGATCCGGTCGAATATTTGGAGATAGATCTTGACCAACCTGAGATAATTAACCCAGTTGTTATATACCAGGGCTACAAAACAGTGTATTTGGAATATTTGTTTCACAAATAAATAATGAATAAAAGTCTCTTCGAAAAAAGGAGGGGACTTTTACGGAAACCCGGTATTAGTGAAAAAATACTATTTTTGCATAGAAAACTTAAGGAATGGACAACAGGTAACATGGTGCGCAAAACAAATAAATTTATTTAGACTGACAAATTTATCTGGGTCTTGAAACGCGATAAATTTTATCTGAAAGATAAAATTTTATTTAATGACTGATAAGTGAGTAATAAGCACAATGAGGAGTCATGTTGTTCCCAGCTGGCTTTCATAATTCTCTGCATGTAACAGCCATTTCATTTACATGTAATAGCCGTATGTTGTTTTTGTTTGTTTTTTTCCTGTGTTCTCTTTAAGATAAATGGTCGTTAGTGATCTATGTGCGTCAGAGTCTTTAATCATAGAGTTGGCAGATCTTATTTTTAACAGCAAAACCGACACACACTTGACACACACACGCATATCTTGGTCAATAGCTGAACCAGAAAGTAATTGGATGTTTGGCTCAAAGTAAATTTGGCTCAGAGAAAAGATCAAAGAAAATATCAAGAGGGTGAAAAGCTAGTTCGGTTTACACCAACACCCGATTTTTGTGTTTTTTATACGAAAAACCGAATTAGTCTATTCACATACATACCTTTGAGCAATTTGAGACCATAAATAGAACATAATATCATTGCTGCTAAACTTTCGTCGCCAAACAAAATCAGAAACATAACTGCGAAAAACAGTTCCATATTCTTTTTTTTGTCTTCATTTGAATTTCTGCCATGCCGATTCAATCGTCTGGGTATGTGCTCCAGTCTCCGGATTTACAAAATTCACCGAGTGATTGACTGTGAAGAGTTGAAATCCATCGGGGAGTTGTTCGATTAGACTGACCCCATTGCGATTGCGGATGTAGGCAGGCCAGCAGTCAGACATGATTGTAGTTCCTCAAATAAATATAAAATAAATTTTCAAATAAGCAGACAAAATTAAATGTGAAAGTGCAAAAAAAATCATGAATGTGAAAATATTCGCAAGTTCTGAAATTTGACATTCAAGAATTTTAGGCGCGAATACAAAAAAGCAATTAAAAACACAAAAAAACGGGTGTGGGTGTAAACCGAACTAGTACCGGTGAATTCATTGGGGATAAATTCACCGGAGGATTTCCTTGAAATCACCAGGGGATGAATTCACCTAGAGCCGGCCGTCCAGGTGGACTACCCGAGTTTTCAGGATCCAGCTAAAGAGTCAAGCAAACCATGCTAGCGTACCCAAAATCATACCTTCAAAACCTTTTGACACTACAAAATACCGTATTCTCAGATTTATGAAAGCCGGCTGGGAACAACCTGGACGACTGAGATTATTACCCACTTCTCAGTCAACAGATAAAACTTTATCAGGCAGATAAATTTATCTGTTTTGCGCAGCATGAGAAGTAAAGAACTCATCCATTATTCTGATTAATAAGAAGTAAGTACAAAACTGTGAAGCTGAATAATTGCGAAATTTACCAGAAAACAAGCTAGGATTTTAGGCCAAGGTAATTTTTCTTAATTTATAAAGTGAAATTATGATTTTTCACCCGCTTTTTTCTTTGTGTTTATTATTTATGGTAATTCAATAAAATGTAAAAAAACATTTATTTCACAATTGATATCATATTTTCCTGTCATTGAATCAGTCTTATTTACATTTCTACAAAACTTGATAGACCTAAAGCTTCACTAAACGCCTCCCCCCCACTGCCCCAAGTGTTGGGTCATTTTTGAGGCTTCCAAGGCAGTTTTTATCACTTTTCCATAATCCGACCCTGTTTAAGGAGCATAAATGGTTTGGTTGATTAAAATAATAAAAAGACTTTTAATAATTGCTTAGTCTCCGCTAGAGTTGACCGATGGACATATGTCCGAACATATAGTGGGACATATGCCTGGACATTTGTAGAAAATGTCCGATCAAATAAAGGTCGGATACTTTCCTTTCAAGTAATTTTTCAAAAAATTATTTTTTGAAAAAATGCTTGCTAATATTCCATCCTAATATTGCTTTAAAAACATATAAAAAAGCGTTTAGATCACGTTAGACCGATTGCCCATTGAGTCAAGAGAATTTCTGAATTTGGAGCCGATTCCTATTTAAATATAATATGAATTGTTGGAGCATTTCCAAATTTTTTTGAAGGTTCTCAAATAATTGGGTTTGGGTGTGATGGCACGGCAGATGTCCCTATTTTTTCAATCATTCTGAACCGTTCTTTTTAGTTTGAAAGCCGAGTTTTTGTTTGTATAGTTTCAGTCTCTTTTCAGTTCCTTTTCAACTTACTCAGGTACCAGGGCTCTACCGGAATTTCCGTTTTCCGCTTCCTTTTTCCGTTTTCCGTACTTTTTTGTTCCGTTTTCCGGTTTCCGTTTTCCGTAAAAATCAACCAAATTACGGAAAAAT
>JAKMXJ010066218.1:0-10971 GCA_029339935.1 Anguina tritici | reverse complement strand
GATAAAACTAAAAAATGTGAAATTTTTGGTGCTGTCCCCCCAACAGCACAAGTACCAAAACAGGTTTGTGATAATTTCCGGACTCCGGAAATTTTCTAGTCGAGATGCCCAGGCGTATGACCGAAAACTTGGGAATCTTTTTTACTCTTACTTGTGCACTTCAAGTTCCAGACGAGTGTTAGTGGATGGATGGGTTTCCTGATTGTTGGTTTCAGATTCTTCCTCCACCCGACCAGTCCGTTCAGCGAAATCACTGCTTTCAGAAGCAGTTTCCCATTCCTCGTTACCGCCTCCATCAGAAATGACTGGGCTTTTCAATTGGCCTGCTCTATCTCCCAAATGTCGACTAGATGATGTAATTTTAGCCGCATTGTTATCGGTTTTGTGGCGAGTAGCTTTATTTTGGTTCCGCTGTCCAAATCTGGGCGCTTCACCTCTCGCCTAAAATATTAAAATTAACCTTGTATGCTGTTGGTCTGTAGTATTACCCCATGTACTTGGGCAGTAGTAGTGCTGAGTCGGGTGTTGCCTCGCTTTTGGTTGCCTCGATTGCCACCTCCCTGCCCTTTGTAGTCAACCCCTAAATCCTGTCGTTCCTCAGACGGCACATCACCAACTGAAGGGTGTTCAGTCTTGTTGTTGTTGAAAGGACGAGTTTTGTTAGGCTGGTCTGTCGAACGCCAACTTTTGTTCACGTAGACACCGCTACTGTTTGACGACCGGCCCCCTCGATTACTTGGCCGAGCGAGACCGGAAGAAGTCTGCAACAGATAGAGCGGATTAGTTCATTATTCGTTTAAAAGCTTGTTTTAAAAAAGGATTTATTTAAGTGTTCCTTTTGCGTTTTATCACCCAAAAACCTACCTCGTTAGAATAGTGTGTGTTTGCTTGAGCAGCGCTTCGCTTGTTGCCTCTTCTAGTAAGAGCTGCTTTAGCACCACCGTCCGCGCATTCTCCTGCGAAGTCCACATTAGCAGTGGGGCAAGAGCCAACCATGGCTGGCTCAATATGGTAGTCCTCAGCGTGGAAAACATCCATGTTTGAGAAGTTGTCTTTTTCTTCTGGCTAAAACAAGTTAGATATTATCTCACCGACCAACAGATATCATCAGTAACCAACCTGTGGCTTCAAACCAGGCTCTTTGACAGCTGGTATCTGTAACGGAGTGCCCATCTTCTCAGGAGTAGCAGTAGAAGAATCATCATGTTGGGTCAGTGCTCCTCTCTGCTGCCTTGGCTGCTTGCTTGTAACTGGTTGGTTGGCTGTGTGAGGGACAGGTGCATCTACTCTAATAGCTTGATTCCTGCTGACCCCCGCTTGTTTTGTTGTTGTGGCCCCTCTAAGTGGCTTCTGCTTTTGTACTGTTGATCCAGCGCCATTATTTATGTTCCTGGATGCTTTGGATGAGTTCACAAACTCACGTCTATTGCCCTCATAGATGTTGTCGGAGGGGTCGAAAGTTCGAGGGTGCTCTGTGTTAGGAGTCCCCCCTTGTTCTCCTGCATGTTCATTACCCCTGTACTTTCGTTGCTGCTGCTGTCTTCTATTGCCTTCCTTATTGTCATTGGAAGATAAATCATCGTTCCAGTGGGACTCATTGTGGGCAGTTGTGGGTGGATTCCACTGGTTCTTGGTGGGGTCATGACGTCCTCCTGACTGTCCCTCAGCCCTAATGCTCTGTTGCTGCTCAAAGCGAACATCTTGGTGGCGAATTTGCTGTTGACTGCCAAACAACTCTGGTGTTTCAGCTGCGGCTAAAGCCTCCTGTCTAGCAGCATCAGACATGCTAGGAAAGTGATAGTCGAATTGGCGGTTGCTTTTATCCTAAAAAATTTCAATAATTATTGTCTAAAATTTCGCGCAAAGAAATATTTAGGTCCTCATATTGTTGTAAGGGATAAAATTTCCAGTTTCTAATTTTCCTTGTAAATTCTCTATCAAAGAAACAATCAAAGAAAGCTTGGCGTTTATTCATTTGGGAGGTTCGCATTTCATATTCATTTGTGAATCGTGTTTAAACGACTTCTAAGTAATTTTTATACACTAAAAAGGATAAAAAATAGCGAAAAGTTGTTTTCCCACGTTTTCCTAGCCTAAAAAGCTAATTTTTTCAACAAATACTTTTTGACCAAAATTTGACTTGGGAGACCAAGGAAAACCAACCTGAAAAGAGTACCTAGATACTCTAAAGGATTGATTTTGAACATAGTTTCGTTAACTGGGGCCTACCGCATACAGATACTCTGGTATGCATGCTTCCAGAGCTATTTTGGAGTGATAAAAATTTCACACGACTTGGGAAATTTTACTCCTGTTCAGTTTTCAGCTACTTGAGCAGGTTTTCCATCTAATCTTAGAATTTTCACTAATCTTCAAACTTTTAATCCCTTTCTTACTAACCTGTGGACAAGTGGTGGTGACTGATTTCTCGCGTTCCTCCATTCGCTTCTCCCAAACATTGTCGACTGGTGGTTGTCCTGGTGCTACAACGGCTGCAGACTTGCTAGCACTAGGCGAAGCAGGCTTATTTGGATGATTTTCCTTGTGGTTTGTGACTGCTGGTTGACGGTTGTTGCTGTTAGGTTGGGAAGCGTTGGGCTTGCTACCACTACTACCTTGAGCACCATTGAATTTTCCTCTGAAAAGTTATTCTTATTATAAACATTTCATTTAATCTTTTTAGAAGACTTTCATAAGACTTTGTTGGCCCCGTGAAGCAATACACACTTTGATTCCAGAATTTCACGGTGAACACGCTAGTAATTATAGCTTTTGAAAAAAATTTAAATGCACTGGGAGGAAAAGCTGTTGAATTTGGTTGGCTGGAATGACCTGAGTAAACAGAGGTTTATCAGGAAGGAGGGGGAGGGGCGGTGGGGTACTGATATCCACACTTTTCTCACGCTCCTAATAACTCAAGATTGCAGCAAGGACCGAATTATAAAATTAATATATGATTATATAATATATGAGCCCGATACAACATTTCCCAGATATAACATAACCCGAGATCGACGACCGACAAAGAAATCGGCACTCGGTATAACATACAGTAAAGGAAATTACCAAAAATATAAAATGCACATATTTTGTATCTTGCTGAAAATACTCTTTTTTCTTCTCCAAATTTATTTTTAGTTCTTTTCTTGTGCTATTGCGGGCGCGCTTCTAGTTTACCAATGACTTCTTTTTACCAACGGCACTTTTTAACACCGCTTTCTTTTTGTCTTTGATTTTTTACAATGATTTTTTACACAAACCAGCAAATTTTCAAAATCTCTTTTTCTGGAAATATTCCTCCTTACCTTAGTTGTCTAATAAGCCCAACTATGCACGTATGCGATTTCAGCGTTCAAAGCTAAAACTGAAAGACAGTAAAAACTTTAAAAATGCTAATTTATTAATATTCAATGGTAAAAAAGTCGGCGGTAAAGAGTCCCATTACCAATGTAAAAAGTGGCTTGGTGATCTAGAAGCGCGCCTTATTGCGTTATTTGCGATGTAGTGGACGACATCCTGGCCAAATAACGAATCCAGAAAATGAAACGGAAAAACATTCAAGACTATTTTACCACTATTTGAAATAATTTTTATTGTGTTGTGAAATGAAAAAGAAATGGTAAGCAAAAGCTCGGCATAACATACTGCTGCCAATAGCGACTATCGATATAGCATACCCCTAGAGACATTCCCAAGGAAGTAACGAGACTCTCATATCGAGACTCAACTGTAAAAAAACTTACCAGGGCAGGGTACAATTAGCGTCGTCCAGCTTGGCCCTAGCCGTCTAAGTTTTGCTATGTAACTGCGTACTATGCACTCTAGTGTGAGTAAAAGTATAAGAACAAAAACTGGGCCTGATAGGCAGGATACTTGCTTTGGTTGAATTTGCAGCAGATTTTAAATATTTTGGAAGTATACCTCGAAAACCAAAAATGATGGTTTTAATCCCATGGATTACAGTGTTAAATTGCAGCCAGAAGCCGCCAATAATCTAGAACTTGGGCTGCAGCTTATCTGTAAGCGAATCAACCAATTTGGCGATCTCAATGCTAAGGCAAAGCTACCATATTCTTCTAATATAAGTCCATGGACTTGTATATTAAAATTTAGGTCGAGCTCGAGACTTTTGGGTGCGCAATCAAAATCCAAAGAGTGGAATAGGTAGATCTCGTGAGAATTAAGAAAATATATTAAAGAGATTCACAAAAAATTTCTGCCTTAGGATATAGACTCCCAAACTTGAGCTTCTATTAGAGCATGGGTTTATATTAGAGGAAATACGGCAACCAGAATACTCGACTACCACACGTAGATCTATTTTTTACTTGATTTCATTGCACGTCGTGCTTTTAAGGGACACTTGGATCTCACTCGGAGATTTTTCCTCTCTGTATGGGCTAAAAGGGACAAGGATAAACAATATGGTTGAGTCATAACACGGGAAGCAGCGTTATAATTTTCGGATGCGCTGCAAAATCGATTAATGAGTTGTTTTGTTCCGTGAAGTCTGCCTTTCATTTTTAAAATCTTTCTCGCTAAACTTTTTGTTCAGCTGGCTAACTCTGAAGAAGAAGACGCAGATGATGTGCATAAGGGAAGACAATGTGCACGACAACAGTCACAAGATTCTGTTCGTGTCTATGCCAAAATAGCCGGCATTCAGAGCCAGTTTACTGCTGCGGTCGACAATCAAATAAACGAGGAAAAGTAAACACCTTATTTAATTCCTAAACCTAAATACTATGGGTGCAATAGTACGGGTGGATGTTACGTCAGACAAGAAACAAAAATGAGACCACATTAAGTTCCCGGCGTTGTTCAGAATTTTAGAATTTTTTGAATTTGTCGCTATAACCCATAGTCCTGACCGCTTTTTTGGCATTTTTATGCGAATTTTGGTCTAGGAAACCTGTTTTCGAGATTTTTGAAAAATTAGAAAATTTAGGTGTGTATAACTCATAAGAACCAATAAGCCAAAAAGTTCGGGTTTTTGGTTTTTCTGGCTGGAAAACTTTTTCCGGATGAGCGGACCGAAAGTTTGGGGCATCGGCAATCCTAGTCTATACACATTTGGCCATATTTACGGAAATATGTCCAAAAAATTTCTGCACATGTGTTTGCAGGTATGCTTTTTCTAAAGCTCTAGTATATTTTGTGATTATTTGATTAGAAATACTGACCCGGCGCCATTGTGCTGCTGTTTATTCTGTTTCTTGTGGGGGTACTGTTGAGTACAGTTGACTGTGGCAGTCTGTCGACAACCACTCGTATCCTCTGTTGCCTGTTGTCTCTTGTGCTGGGAGTAGCTGGCTGCTTGTGGGCCACGAACACCAGCTTGTTGTTTGCCTGTGTCATTAGCGCCCTCACTTCTCCCGTAGTTGTGGTTGCGAGTGGTAGACTGGCCTTGAGACAGTTGGGTCAATGGAATAGTGGCATTGAATTCATCGTCCTCCTCCTCTTCCTGCTCCTCACCCACCATCTGCTGGCTGGGTAGAACTGTAGCATGGTGGGCAAAGTATTCTGCACTTTTCTCATCGTTCCTCTTCAACATCCGGATCATTGGGGTCGGCTCTGGTTTGCTAATGGAACCCTTTTGTTGTTGTTGGGGGTGAGCGGCTTGTTGCTGCTGTTGGCTACCTCTTTCACCCCAATAAGTCTGTAAAAAATAAATTCAGTCAAGGTTCAATATAATGGTTCTCTCGGGACCGGGTCAAGAGGGCCCTTATACTGAGGGCCGACTGAATATGTATCCTTTGTATTCTACTTAATAATTATGCAAAAAGTATCTAAAATGCTTTAGGGGTCACTTCCATTTAAAATTATAATTTCCAAAATAAACAGAAAACGATAATGTTCAAAAAATAATTATATATATATAGATTATAATCAAGAACTTATGATCAAAAATCTGCTACAGTCCACGCTCCCGATAAGGACACTCAGGGGACCGGCAAAGAGCTGTCCTTATTCGGGACGTCCTTATTGGGAGCGTGCACTGTACTTATTCGACACTAAAGCCAAAATTTATATTTTCAGACACAGTCAAACCTCATAATGGCATAATAACACTCAGAATGGAGATAAGATGTCAAAGTCGGTAGTGAGGTCAGGGTACTCACAATGGGATGTCGAATGTCGAAGTAAAGGTGCTCATAAATTTTATCTGCTTATTTCCGATATCACCTTTTTGAGGCCTAAGGGTAAATCAGCGTGCAGAAGTCGATCTTTATGCTAGAAACTATGCAGCATACCTATGCAGCACTTACAAACAACCACTTTAGATGTTCAGACCACTTTCTTTAAAGATACATTTTTAACGTCCTCACTATTTGTTTAACATCTAGCGGAACCTAAAACACTTTAATTTAACAAAGCTTTACCATTTTCGCCTCTATCTGCAACTAACACAATATCCGAAATAGCGAAAATTCAACGAAATTTATTTCTCATTCATTTTCTCCCGAGCTCTCTTCTTAGCCAACTGGAGAACTTGCTGGATAGCCAAGATTGCTTCATCCTTTGCATTCTCATTACCCAAGTTTCTGAGGTGGAGTGTGAAAATTGAAGTGTGAAAGTATGGAAGGAAGTGTGACTGATGCTCTTTTGTTTCTTCACGGCTTGATCCGAGAGCTTTCAGTAGCAGAAACAAAAGAAAGGAGCCTTTCATCCAAAGATTCGCGATCATCACTCTTCGACACGTCGCGTCTCTTCGATAGACGGATCAGAGAATTGGCAGCACTTCCATAGAGCTTGATATCCTCGTCGACCACATCGATGACCTCCTCTACCGGCAATAATGAATCTCGAAATAGTTGTTACCTGAATAACCCGGAATGCTTTCCTTTGGAATCCTTGTACTTGTCATGCGAGAGATCATAGAGTAGCGGATTGTTACGTACAAAGTCCATCAGAGCAACATCACGATTTCTAGCTGCCTCTTTTTTTTCCTCTACCAGTTCTTTTCTGAGTTGCGCTTTTATTCTAAACACAAACGTAAAAATCTTAATCGTATCAAAGAAACGCAAAGAAATCGTGAAGTAATCATAACGTAAATAAGAAATAAATCCTGCCGGAAAAAATACTTTATTCTCCCAGAGCATAACTAAAAATGCCACAAAAAGCAGATTGACAAATTTTCTCGTACAACTTTGGTTGCCGGGCTTTTTTTCTTCATTTTGCTCAGCATTCAAATCCTCAATCACCGGATCCACCTGTTTCCACCTGTTTCCACAAGTTATTCGGTGCTGCTTGATCTGTTGCTTGATCCATTTCTGTTTCTTGGATTCCCGACCCCTGTCATTTCCTCCAAAATAAAATTGAGCAAAACCACCACTGTTTTGTTGTATCCACGGTTGTCTCGATTGGCTTGGGAAACTTCATCCCAGAATGCTGAAGTAGTTTTCGATCATGTGAAATAGTTCGGTAAAATGTTCAATACGTAATTGTACAAAGAGTACAATTACCTGTATTACAACCTGTAGTTGTAATGCCGCTCATTTGTGCTCAGTTCATGACGTGAAATCGGCTTCATCAACTTTGGTAGAAGATGAAACATACCATAACCGATCAAGAAATGAGGAGAAACTGTGTCGCTTGCTGGCAAACGGCTCAGAGAAGGAAGACGTAATACAGCGCGGAAATCTTGGAGAAGACAAAATAATTTTTGGACAGCTATCCTAAACCATCTATCTCACCAGAAGTGTTGAAGGTGCCTGCATCGTTTCAATAGTTCGAAAGTAAATGTCCATGATTTAGCTCATCCTGGTTTTCAGAATGCCATAAGTTCAATGCCCGATAAAGAAAGCGGCTCAACCTGCATGGTAGATCAATACAGTCAAGCAGACCTATTCAGTCAGTAAATTGTTCGTATCCGAGAACCCTTTTATCGTTTGTTTCTGACCATACTATGTTTATTCCAGTACATGACAATTCATCCTTAGCGACAATTCATCCTCACTTATAAAAAGAGGACAATCATCCTCACTGATGGAATAGGGATGATTCATCCTCGGTCTTAGCAAATTCTTTTAGATCTATAAGTTTACATTTATAATTTTTACTCTCAACTAATTAAATCTACTCATTCACTAATCCATAACGTACGATTCATCCATACAATTAACATTCACCTCAATTCAGCAATATTTACTTTTACCGACAACAATAACACAAAAACAAATACATAAAATTAATTTTCAAAAGCTCACTGATTAATCACTATATTCTAGGCTAGCTCTCGGAGATATGCTATAAGGTTGGAGTTCTCGTACTAGTGCACCTTTTCCAGGATCCTAGTGTCCGCTTCAAAGTAGACCCTGCGCTTCTTTTGTAATGCATGTCATGTGTACGCTGAATTCGCTTGAGATCTTGAAGAAGTGGGCCAACTGTTTTGGGTGATCCATACCGAGAGCATCATGGAGTCGTCGATGAACAGACTCTGCGAAACTTTTGGTTCGATATTCCCCGGTCGAAGTCCTTTGATAGCACACCCACCATTCTACCGGAAATCTTGAAGAACGCTGACGTTTACCTTGGTTATTGCCAATCAAAGAAAGTTGTAAAAAAGCCAAGGCATCCAAAAGACAGTAAAGAGTTCTTACTAAGAATATTGTAAAAGCGAGGATGAATTGTCCCTTTTCATAGATGAGGATGGATCCTTCTTATCCATGTTCATTCTGCTCTATTCTCAATAAGGACTATTCTATCAATGTAAGATTATTGTAAGAGTTTACTAATTGTGAAAGACTCTGCTAAGATAGGCCAAATATATCTGTATATGTCGGACCGAGTCACTAGATTACAAGACAAAATAAAGCGGATAATTTATGAATGTCTTATAGAAAGCGTGGCCAGTTTTTTAAAATTATGCAAAGGAAGTTAAACGAGTGCTTTTATAAATCCTGTCAAATTTCGATCCAAAGTCCCGTCCCGCGGTCCCGTTGGTAGACCTCTTTAGCTCTTTAGCAAATAATTGCAGAACCTCTGGTGGTATAAAATTTGATTTACACAAAGCTACGACAAAATTTGATTTATCCTTTGATTTACACAAAGCTAGTACCTTATCAGCGGGGTTATTTTCACCAAGAAGAGAGTCATATTTGGTGGAGGAATAAGGTTTAGTACTCACTACAGCCTCATATTGGGAGTCATTTTCTGAAGCTGAAGACAGCTCGGTGCCCACATTCCTTCTATTAGATGGTTTGCCTTTGAGTGAAGCTCTAGAGATTTCTTCAGCATTGGAATAGGTAGTGAGTGATCCATTGCGAGAGCGCGAATTGGATTGAGGAGCTTGGTAATAGTTAGAAGATGCATCATAGGGGGTTCGTCCTAAAACAAAATTAAATTTCTTTTTTTAATTTATATTAATTTGGACAACCTTGTCCATACATGCCCCCTGGCTCTGTGGTCTCCAAAGACAACAGAGAAGGTGGGTAGTTGGCTGGAGATGCTGGCTGAGCGCTGCTGCCATACCACGAGTTCTGCGGATGTTGTTGGTCTCCTGGCTGATAATTGCTATTACCCCCTCGACGTGGATTATAGGATGGGTGTTGCTGCTGCATATTGTTCAGTGGACCATACCTGCAAACGCACAAATCAATGTCAGTCAATTCAAAGTACTTTTTTGCAAGACTGGTTTATTTCACAGCTCTTCACATCTTTGTAGTGAATATTCACTTACCATCCACTGTCAGATTCGCTGGTATGTCTACTATCAAAACGATATCTGTTGTCCTGCACTTTGTGGTCTTCGGCACCCCAAGACCCAGTCCCAGACATAGGAGGCGTGTATCGTCGACTAGCTGCCCCTTCAAATATGTCTGGTTCAGTATCGCCACTTCGACGGTAGGAGGAGGGGGGTGCATAGCTTCCCATCACAGGGGGTGGTGGTTCATCATAACGATGGCTTTGAGGTGCTCCTCCGTGAATATAATCATAGGTGACGCCACCCCGAACAGCAGGTCTGGCTGCATCATATTGCCGATTGGATTGGTGGTGCTGAGGGTCTGTAGAGGACTGTGCCATCGTATAACCTAAAGAACAATTAAGAACAATAACTCAACATATCAGAAAGACACTGTTTTTAAGCGAGCCAACCTATATCTCGCCGCCCACTTGGATGCTGTCCACTTGAATACTGGGGGTTCTGCAAAGGTGGCTGACTTATAGGTGCACTTTTTCCTGGCTCTAATGCTCCTTCTTGCTCTCCCCCATAGCTTCTTTGGTACTCTTTGGCTAGTGCTGGTCCACCTCCAGTAGAGTCGGAAGCGGGTGTATGCTGGTAGTACCGTCTTGCATCTTGCACTTGGTTTGGCGGCGGCGGTTGTTGTTGGTAATCTGAAAAAGTTTTTGTTGCTTTCCAAAATTTAATTTAATTCATAATTTATTAAGTTCATAAGCCAAAGTACTACGGCACTGCATACAGTGGGATCAAATCAAAACAGACACTCGTAAACTAAGAGGAGAACAGTCTATTTTAGTTGATCCAATCCTCAACTTGTCCTCCTTCTTTAAATTCACAATTACAATAACAACCTGGTTGAACAGTACGCAGGTTTGGTGTGCCTTCCGTGAGTGCATCTGAACCAGCTTCTGGTTTTACTCCAAGCACTTCCTGGACAGACTTGTCGGTACTGATTGATGCTGTAATTTATGTGTATGATGGACACACATGAAGTCAGACTCTTTTATTTACCCAGTGTGGGCGAGCCGCCGGACTTGTGCTCCTTGGCTTCCAAAGAGAGCCGAGCCATCTTCTGCTGCCAGTCGTACTTCTGGGAAGAGTTCTGACGTGTTACCTCCCCGCTTAAAATAAGATATATAAAAAATAAAGTTAGTTTTCAATGTAATTTACCAATAACGATCGGGAAGTTTTCGGTCCGAAACAGTTCTGGGCATAGATGCACCAATATAGCCAGCGGACGAAGAAAGCGCAGTGGTTGTGACTGGAACAATAAACGCACTCACGTC
>JAKMXJ010066147.1:0-10550 GCA_029339935.1 Anguina tritici | reverse complement strand
ACTGATCCTTTTAGTGCTCTCAAAGACAATATCCAAGATGTGGATGAACACATGTGTCTGAACTAGAAGGGTGTTTTTTGTTGTCACTACACAGACTAGCTTTAATTTTGTTTAAATTTAAGAATAATTTTATTTTAACTTTCAGATCAGTATTCATAAAGCACTACAAGACAGGATTCGTTAATTCTTAACATACTGTATTTCCTCTAAAATAGCCCTCTGCTCTAAAATAGCCCCTCCCTGGCTTTTTGGGAGATTTTTAATCGACGAAGAATTTTTTCGCGTTACTTTTTATTATATTTTCTTAACTCCGACGAGCTCTATGGATTCCACTATTTAGAACTTGGTTGAACCACCAAAATATTCCCTATTTTTAGGGGGTTTGAAAAATAGCCCCGCGGCTATTTTAGAGGAAATACGGTATAATGATTTTAAATTTATGATGCATAATTTAGTTTTAAAAATTTGTTCTTTGATGCTAATTTTCTGTGTGAGACACTTATTTTTAGTATAAATTTTTAACATTCGCGTACATTTATTTCACAGAGCAGTCTGCGGAGATTAACAAAGATTACAAAACCTACATACTTAGCTAACTTACTGAGTACGTTGCTTTCCGAGTTGATACTTTTAAAATTTTTACTACTTATTAGTGTTTTACATTTTCTAACTTCTCCTTTGGCTCTGTCTGAATTTTCTCTGTTACAATGGCACCACTTTTCAGAGTGTTATTTGATAGTTTGTTCTGAAAGCTGTAGTCTTTCCACTTTCTTGCGCAGTGGTCTAATGAGCGCCTAAAGCAGGATATTGATCCAAAATTTTCAGAAATCAGACGAATCTCATAAAAATCAGATTTTTTTTCCAAAAATTAGATTTTTAAAAATCGCGTAGTACTAAGGAACACTAATGAAAGTGTCAAATTCCGACAAATTTAAGCAATAAAAATGAAGGCAGACAAATCTTAACAACCCTACTTGTCTCCTCCGTGAATCTTTTCCAGTAAGGAGTCAGACTTCAATAATAAATTACACATTTACAATTATGCAAGAGTAATCATAGTTAACCCGAACTTGAAGAATTGACTTTACTGTTTTGACCTCAAGCAAGCCTTTTTCGTTCATCTACTGGAGGCCAAACAATGAGAAGATCCGTTCGATGAATGCATTCGCCACTGGAATATAAAGGATTGCCCTGATAAAGTGGCAGATACTCGGAAGTGAATCATTTGAAAGTGAAAATCTTCTTCTATTTCTTGTGGGCTGAATCTTGAGAAGATACACAGGAATTTGTTGAAAAAGGTGGTTGAAATGCATGACTTCATTTAAGAGTGCATCTATTTCTGCCAGCTCCGGTGCAACTTGTTTCGTTAATTCCAGCAATCAATTGTAATAGACTTCCTTGTATAAAAGCATGGTCCAAGTAGTGTTTGTGGGAAAGTCTTCGAGACGGAACCGCTTATCAATAAAATCAATCGTAGTCGGGTTATTACGCATCGTTTTTTGCACACGAATAACGAAATAGTACATGAAACAATACCTTCCTAATCCGACACCCTTGTTCGGTCCCAAAATAAAATAATTTTAAACCACCGTATTTGGGCCGTTGCGTTCCGTGCCCCAGAGAGAGCCGCCCTAGACGAGAAGGCGGATGGCCGGTGCACACTAAAAAAGATCAAACTGGCTGAACAGGTTTTAAAAAGGGACGACGGATGGCCCTAAAAAAATAGGAGAGACGGCGGATGAGACGCCGTTCAATCTTTAAAAAATGTGCTCACTATGGCAACAACTTCATATCCAAAAGACGAAATCGCACTCCATTTGTAAATTAAGGAATATAAAGCAAAAATTATTGCGGCATTCCAAAAAAGGTAGAACATACTTGACGACAACTAGTAACTTCGTTAAATTTCTTGTAATTTGATGGAAGGAGGTAGTATGTTAATTCAATGAAGATCGAAAACGGCAAACAAATCTTTCATGATGAATGAGAAGCAAGCACGCCTAAAATATAGTTTGAGAAGAGGAGTTTATATGTCAAAATTTTTGCAGTTTTGTCCCCAGAACTTCCAAACTTCTTCATCAGCACAGACTCCGAGAGCATCGTGCAAAAGAGGCCATCAGAGAACAACCGGCAGAATGACTGATTATGGCGTAGAGTGAAAAGCCCAGGCTCCTTCAACAACAACAACAACGTCGACAACCTTTTGCATCGTCCGGCATGCCATGAAATTTGAGAGATAATGAGTATTGGCACTAGTCTAAATGATTTTTCAATTAGAATAAACATCAACCATATCCAACAACTCTCCTGCGCCTTCAAAGGAGGACACAAGAGGCTTGAAGGATAAGACATGCTTCAGAATACTCTTATCATAGAAAAGCTTTTTACATCGTATTCATCCACGTACCTTACACATAAACAAGTTTTTTAATTAATTTATTTCGGCGTCTACATTTGATACAATTATCGTTTACTTTATATTAACTATTGCTATATTTCTTCATCATTTAAAAATTGTGCAATATCCTGAAACTGAACATCATAAAGCTTGTGGTTGAGCAGGATTGACTCCAAAATCTAAATTTCATAAAGTGCAGTCAATATTACAATCAAGCCTTGCTATAACGTCACCCCATCATGTTTGACTTCCCACTGGGTCCGACAGTTTTTTCCCTTATTTTAGAAGTATTTTTCCAGTTGCTTTTTGGTTATTGTAGTCCAAAAAATGTGAGAAATCCGAACATAAAATTGGTTTACGTGAGTGGCATTAATTTTACTATTTAGACCTTGAGTTTCGATATAACACCACTCTTTTTTCGAAATGAGGTGACGTTATAACCAGACTCGATTGTAATGTTTAATTTTTCGTTGGTTCTCAATTTACTTACTGCTTCGATTGTGCTTTCCAAATCCTTCAACTGATTTCGGTCAAAGTTTGACTTACAAAACATCTAAAACAAAACTATTTACTCGTACTTAAAAATGGCTCAGCTAGAAAACACCTCTATTTTGTCTGTATATCCTATAAAATTTTGGAGCACTTAACGAATACGCCTTCTACTCGATTAAGAAAACGCCTGCCAGGCCAAAAATAATAGAGGAACCAATAGATATCTTTTTCGGCGAATTTTTTGTGCCTTCAAAATTGTCCAAAATATCTAAATTTTAAAATCCTGCCTGGTCCCTGAAGAAATTTATTTTACAATATTGCTCGCTCACCCGAACTTCCAAGGTCGTAATTAGTCGAAAAAAGATGTTTTTAAGATTGGGAAAGACATTTTTGAAAAAAAATCTTTGATCAAAGTTTTGACGCTATACAGTAATAAAAACTTAACATTTTTTCGCCCTCATTGTATGGGCGTAGTGAACGGTGCTACTTCTTACACAACCCACATAAAAAACAAGCTCCTACTAGGGACTGCTCGAGATGGGAATCAAGCGAGCCTAACGAGTCCCTAGGGTTCCTAAAATATGAATTTATATGTGGAAAACTGCGATTCTGACACAATTTTCGGACTTTTCATACCAAATTAGATCTAGTAACATTGATTTTGATTAAAAATTTAAAACTAATTTTTTTTACGGTATACTCAAATAGCACGCAAATCTTGGTCCAAAAAAACTTTTTAAAAAAATGTCTTTCTCAATCCTAAAAAGATGTTTTTTGGACTGATTAGTAACTGGGATTCTAACAGTGATTTACTTTAATCAAGTAGAAGCAGTGCTGCAAAAAACAAAATTTCGGCACCGGCACCGCACCGGGCACCGACCTACAAAATTTCGGCACCAGTGCCGTTACAGCACTGGTGGAAGGTGTTTTCTTTAATTTAGCCAACTTTTTTTATTGAAACAATTTGAAGTTTTTCAGACTCTATTATCTCAGCAATTTTACAACAACACTTTTTTAATTTTTAACCCGCGTGTTGACCTGTTTCTCTTCTGTCTAATGAGATATCTCACAAACAAGGAATATTAGAAAAATGTGAACATTTAAGGCTTTCAACAAAGTATGTTTCGGAAAAAGTTACAGTCGACTCTCGATTTATTGTACACTCTGGGGACCGGCTTCAGGTGTTCACTAAATCGACAGTCACTTTACCTTGTTTAGTTTCAGCTGTACACTAAATCGAGTTTTTGTGTTTGTGCACTAAATTCAGAGGAATATGGAAATTTTGGTGTCAAGATGTTTGGCATTGAATACTTATTCTAACCTATTTCTCAAAATTGATTAAAGTCGCTTCTGGAAAAAGTTATTGCCAATCAAGTGACAAAAACTCATTTTTCAAAAGAAGCTTTTTTGTAAAGAGAGGTTTAACAAAAATGAATTTTTAATAGAGCTTAAGCTTCTTTTGTAGCCATTCGATAGTCCTTCTCTCAGGCTTTCTTTTCGACGTTAGATCAAATCAATCGATAAAACATCTGGTGAAATATGCCCCTTTGAAGTTGCATGAGCAGAAATGTGGACATTGGCTGGTTCAGAGGGGAGATGACCCCTAAATAGTGACTTTTTTCCAATTTTCTTTTCACTATCATGTTCAGCGTGAAATTCTGCACAAAAATCTGTTAAAGAGTATATTTTTAAGCTTTAAAGTGTAGTCGTTCATTAGGTATTCAAATTGATTTCGACTGCAAGAACAAAGAATTGTAAAAAAATTATATTTACGATACAGAAAGTTTAAAAAATTAAAAAATACAATGAAGTAATTCCGCGTAAAAATTTTGTCAAATGTTCGATGCGTGAAAAGTTTAGCGCGAGCTTCCACCTGCCCAAATTTGTCATTTAACCCATCAAATTATCAGCCATGATTCTGCAAAATACTATTTTAATTGAGAAGTTAGTATTACTTCTCACCAATCCTGATTGGGAACATTAGAATTATTAAAATATCGAAAAAAAATTAATTCGACGGGACGATGAGAAATTTGATGGGGTAAATAAGTAATTTGACGAGGTGAATTGACAAGGCTTTTACATGGAATAAAAATTTGGCCGGTAAAAAATCAATTCGACAGTGGGAAAAAGTTTGAGTCATACATAGATGGCAGATTGATTTCAAATACAGCCTTTAAAAAAGTTGACTAACTTGCAGGTCCTGGGCAGAATATGTCGAATAAAGTGAATGGGCTGCGATTTTCATGACATCTTTAAATGACTTGTTGATAAAACCAAACTTCTTGAAAAGCAATTTGTGGTGGCATTTGAAGTATTCCCAGCCAAATTCCTGGCCAATCTTTGATGTTTGGGATCCAACAAACAAATGCACAATGTCTTGGGGCTTGCCATTGCCTTCTTCAACCACACACTTGTAAACAGATGCCAACAAGTCCTAAACAATATTTTTAGTTATACAGGCCAGTAGAGTCGGCACTACTTTGTTGGAGCATTGCCCCATTGCGTGAAGACACTCCTTCTCTATGTCTGGAACATTACAATTTGAGTAGATCCTCACCAAACTCTCCATTTTGGTCAAGTTGTTTTGGCGAGCTGCACATCCAAAAACTACAGCTCTTAGATCAGATGCCAGTAAAGTTGCTTCTTCTGCATGTTGGTCGAATAACTGGAGAGCCATGTCAATAATAAGTTTGTGCCCAGATTTGGCCAACCGATTAAAGATCAAACTTTTCAAAGCAACATTGTCAGAGTCTACAAATATTTCAAGTACTGTAATTTATTCAAAACCATATATGCCTGAATCCAAAAGCTCAATTACTGGGCCAAGACAAGCACAAATGTAAGTGTTGTAGATATCCTTGGTGTGACTATCCGGGCAATGTTCCATAAGGGAAGCTACCTTATCCAGACCACTTGAAGGAATTTCCGGTGAAACAGGCCCTCCCTCAATAGTACTCCAGACAGTGTAACTATTTTCTAGAGTACAATGTTTCAAGAAGCGCAGAAGTTCTGAAACAGGCATTCGGCCAGATTGAATAAGGGCAAATAGGTCGGAAGCCAGTCCAAAACGGTCAGCTACCGAAAGCTTCTGAGAATAAAATGCTTCAAGCAAAGAATCAAACATTTCCTTGGTGTATTCTACTCTATAGAAGCCTCTTGAGCCAGCATTGAGCTAAAAAAATTATGGACTATATATGTCACAGCAATGAGCTCAAAAATCAACCTCATCCTTAACCATAAATTGAACCTCAACTGGAGTTGAGGTTAAGTTTACTATTGGGTTTGAAAATATTTCAACCCAAGCTCACCTCAATCTTAACGCTATTTTCAGATGTCATTATTCCCTGCCGAGTATCCAAGCCAATCTAGCATGTAAGAAATGCATCAAGTGTTTGCGGATACAATTTTTAGACCGAAATCTGTGCTTTTCTCGAACTTCATTACTCATAAGACAGCTTTCACAAAGCAAAGAAACTGAGAAGATTGTGAATTCCTATGGGCTCATTCATTTCAGCGGTTTCGGAGCGGCCGCGGATGGAGCCAGCAATATTTAAACGGAATTAATGATTTAGTTATGGTTGAGGACGGAGTTGAGTTTAAGATGAGGTTGAGTTTCGAAATCAGTGCACATTATGTCCCAAGAAATTTCTCGAATTTTAAGCAATCACGATTTTTGACTAGGATTGACAGAAAATAGAAATTTTCAACTATTCGAACGCTCGATACATTTTTGCAAACCGAAATTAACGAAACGTTGCAAAGGAAATGTTTCCGAAATTAACCCCACACTATTTCTAATGTTCACTTTAGGCCGAGACTTTCTCGTCGAATTTTAGAGAATGTCGCTCTATCAGAAGGAATAAGGCATGTGGTAAAGTCTAGCCGAACAAAGACTACCAAGACAAAATTCCTCTGTAAAGAGTCACACTCAGTTTCGGTTGTTTATTATGGACAATACATATATAAAATTATAACTTTCACAAGACCGCAAAAAATTTGTGGCCTAAACCATAAGAGCTACCGAAATTTTTTTGACCTTGATGACTAAAAGAGCTTAATTCTTTGGGTGTATTTTCTTTTACTTTGCCTACAACCTTATAACATCAAAATAGGATTTTGCACTAGTTTCTCCCGCAGCATCCGACTATTATTGTAGCAGTTTAGATGAGGAAGACACACAAAGCCTTTACTAAAGTACAGCTTGAGCCAAATTTTAAGCGTTTAAAATGCTTTAAACTTCTCAGGTTAACTAATATTTATAATTTATGGGTTTCCTTTTTTCACAAGAGGGTGTTATTTTAAGATCTAAAATGCTTTAAATCATACAAACCTTAATCCAATCTGTTAGTTTTACATTGGTCAATGTGAATTCCTGTTCAGGTTTAGTCATAAGCAAGCGACAAACAGGCTGAGAAGGGTTAGAAGCCGTGATAATTTCAATAGGTACTTGCCACACACTGTTCCTTTGGTCAACTTGACCACTAGGAAAAAAGCGAGTTTGCCTCAATTTCAGCACACGATCTCCGTCTACCATTTCTTGTTTGACAGAGATTAGAGGATAGCCTAAAAGCATAAAATGTTCCAATCGAAATATATATAATCTAACCAGGTTGTTTAGTCCAAGCCCGCATCATCTCATCGACATTCTAAGCCGTAATAAATGTTGAAATTAAAGACATTAGAGACCAACTTACTTGATTAGATGCTTCAGATAGAGCGTTCCACAAGTCTTCAGTTTTTGCATTTCCAAACTTATGCTTTTGCAAATAGTTGCACAAGCCTTGTTGGAAAACATCACTGCCCAAAAAACTGCTCAACATTTTAATAATACTGCTCGACTTGGAGTAGGTAACTGTATCAAAAATATCCTCCAATTCACCGGGATTTTCCACAGGCACCTGACACATTAAACTAACTAATAGCACTAGATTACAAATGTAAAATTTGAAAATACATCAATAGGGTGGGAGCTTTTCAGTGAGTCCAAGGCTAGCGCTTTAGATTTTTCGTCTCTCAAAAACACTTGGTGGACATTGAAGCTAGGGAACAAGCTGTCTATCACTTCGTTCATAATCCAGTTAGCAAAACCTTTAAAAAATAAAGTTAAATGATTTTAAAGGAAAGATGATTTTTAAGAACAGAGATATCTTTGTGCTGATAACCACCGCTCAAAGAACCGTATTTTATAAATTTTAAGTAGCCATTTAAGGATCGCTTTATAGAATTGATATATTTAGATAACTTAAGCCGAGGTGTTAACCGAAAAAATAGAAAGCCCCTACATGAGGCTGGAGTTCCCTTTATGGGGGTCGCCCAACATGCGTTTTATTGATATCTAATACTGTTTTTATTGTTTGGCTAAAAATCCCCATGAATTTCATCCCAAAATAATTTGTTTGTGATTTTTCTCCTTGGTTTCCCCAATTGTTTTTATCATCTTCAATAAAATAAGATTTAAGGATGTTTTGAATCTGTTTTATTCTAATTATTTTGTCTGTGAAAAAAGGAAACTGTGAGGCAGACTAATCATAACACCTAAGATAGTGTTAGCGGCCATAAAAAATCATAGGAAGAAGCAACGCAGTGTCAAAAAATGTCTCAAGAATCAGGTTAGGGGACCAAGGCATAGAGCCATTCAACGTATAAATCAGGTATATATTAAGGCGAGATATGTCAAATAATTGTGGAAATTCTAACAATCAGTTCTATTGTCATATAAAAACCTACTGGAATTCAAGCAGCTAGAAATTTATTTTGCATTTAATACTGAAATGGTGGGCTATCAAGGTGACAGATTATCGAGGTAACGAATTATCAAAGGGTCAATTTGTGATGTTTACCTCAAAACCAACCAAATTGCTGTCAACATTGCGGATTATCGAGAGCCGACTTTAACATAATTAAGGAAGTACTTTATCAACGCTTACCCTCATTTAGCCAGAGACCATCCCACCAACTCTGAAATAATGTTTTTTGGCTTACTACTAATTTATTTGCTTAAATACCATTGTGACCAAATTGCCAAACCAGAAATGAGCTATCTCATGACTTACAGCTAGTGCCACGGTAATCTTCGCTGCCTTAGCAGACTTCACAGAAGTTATCAGTAAATTTGACTCTCTGAATATGATCAAACCCCAGTTCTCCATCGCGCCTAGTGAAGAGTTTAGTAAAAGCGGATTATAAAAAACGAATGGAACCGGGGGCAAAGCTAGGAACTGCCAAAAGATCACACTTCTTCAAAGGAGATTCCGTCGCAAACCACTCAGTATACCAGTCAATGCTTCTGGAAGCAACTTCAAGCGCAAATTCTCCCAGGTATTGTTTGCCCAGTGTTGTGTAAACTCTCACATCCATACCACACTTTGACTTCGTCTGAAAAAATAAAGAATTTTGAAATTATACAAACATCTTTTCTACCTGAATGTATTCAAACTCGCCAACGGCAAAAGCCAGTAAATAAGTAGACATAATAGGAGTTTTGTCAAAATTGAAAATTCTTTTCCCGGTCAACACTGTAAGTTCAGCAATTTGAGGCATGTTGGACAAGGCCGTCAAGTGTTGATCCACTTCCAGACTCACTTTGAACTTGGCTTTGTACTCGGGCTCATCCCAGCAAGGGAACACTTTCCTTGCATGAAAACTCTAAACCGAAAGATGTAAAGCAATTAAACTTTAAAAATTCTTTTAACTTCAAATTGAGTAAAGGCCAACAACCGTTTCTCCCCTGAAGAATCCGTAAAGCTAGACCTAAAAACATATTTTGGTAAAGCTGTTTCTAAAACCGCTAAATTTACCTGCAAAAGCCCATGTTCTTGTCGTTAAGCCGAGACACAAACACTATTACAAGTCTGGCTTTTTGAGCATCAACCTCATTTGGAAGGGTAAAGGTCAAGTGCATAGCTCTGTGCTCCAAAGTGAAGGGCAGTTCGCAAAAAGCTACAAATATTTCTTCTAAATAACTAACTTTTGTTTAATTTACTTACTGGATCCATTTTCGAGTTGAAGCGAAGCAGATTTAATGTCGATTTCAGCACTATGAAGTTTCAGATAGACCGTTGGTTGTAAAATCTTTAAGTTTTTCATATGCCTGCGGTGACTTCGCATTGAAAAGGCTTACTTCCAAATCAATGATGACCCGTCCTTCACATCGACAATTAATCAAACAAGGTTTTAAATGAAGATCATACAGGAATGGTTTAGCAAATAAAGGAAGTCTTGAACATGTTTCATTCATAGTCACTATTTAGTGCTGCTTAAAAAAAGAAAATTAAGCGATGGTTAGCATATTCATAGATATAACCTCGTTACAATAATGAGCATCTACAAACATATGTATAGCATACATATGTATAGCATACATATATGTATAAACCTTTTAACACCTCGAGGACCGTTTGGGACAAGTGTATTATCTGGACCAGAATTTCAAGCTGAAAAACTCTACGTGAGCACTTTTTTCGTGACACAAGTTAGAAACAGAGAAAATGGCGTTCAAAAACATTGACTCCCGAAACTGACTCCTGCATTCCTACAAATATCAATAACTTTTTTTTTCAATTATCGGTAAACAAGATTGAGAGCTCGTTACAACCGTAGTTGTCTGGGCGTTAAAATTTGTTGTTACAAACTTGTTTATTCCAATTTTTTATTGTGT
>JAKMXJ010066141.1:0-11835 GCA_029339935.1 Anguina tritici | reverse complement strand
ACTCGAAATCTTTTTATTTTTGGAAAATGTCCTTTTTTTAAAAATTTTAAGATGGCAGCCCTGATACAAAAGAAGAAACAGATCTAAAATTAACCTGTCACGACATCCGCATCCATCTCCGGATATTCCGTCATCGTAGCCTCATTTCTAATTCCACCGAGCAGTTGCAAGTCTCCCAGGCTCACGAAGCAATCCTACGTTAATTGTACCCGGTTTGTCTTGATTCGATTTGAAGATCATTCCATATTGGTGAACCATCCTCCGCTTACTTCAAATCCGACGATAATGAGCATTGTTGCGATGTTCTTTGCCTTCTCCTTAAAATTTGGCGCTCAAACACAAAGCAAAAGAGAAAGCTCACCTTAACAATTTCGTCGAGAATGCTTCGGATTGTCGATATTGGAAGCTTAAATTCCTTGGCCAGCTCGTGCCTGTTGCTGTTCTTCGTAGCTGATTCAACGATCGCTTTCTTTACCTTGTGCGCATTCTCAAACGCATGTGCGCATTCTTTTTCTCAAATTTTTATGGTTGAGGCCAGTAGTTCAACGTCAATTTGACCCCAAATTTCTGCAAGAGCAGATTTCAGTTCAGCAAGGTTCCTGAATCTTCTTCGATTGATTGCGTTCTCCAGAATTTCCCAAATTTCACAATCAATTTGATTTAATTCAGGACTGTTAGATGGCCATTGATCCGCCGTGATGAAATCTGAACGAACATTCCTGGGCGAGACGAGTTTCGTGAGCCGAAGTAGAATCTTAAAATTTCATAAAAATTAGTATTAAAAAATGGCGAATTTGCTGGAAGGACCACCCTCGAGGACTATAATGTCTTCAACGCACTTTCGAGAATTATGTCACGATAATTTTGTGAGTACATTTTCACTTCTTGTTTCAAGGCCAGTGATGACTATCCATTAGGAGATATTGCTGCCCATCAGTGACTCTAGGAATGCTCATATTTTCAAACTTCAAGTGGTCTTAAATATCCATTTTTGATTTGTGCCTAGTAGTAGCTCTCGTGCCTAGTTCCTGCATAACGTCAGCTTTTTTAGTCCCCTATTGAAGAAAAATCACTTTTAGTGTCTAAGCTCACATTTTCTTTAAAATAAACACCTTTTACTTTTTTTTTATCTTTTATCTATTATTATTTTGAAAATCTCTTACATGACTAGCCCGTCTATCAAACGGTTTTCCTCTTCAAAGTTACTGCCAGTCACCCCCTGCTGTCCATCCTTTTGTTGTGCTGATGGTGTTGATAGGAGAAGAAAAGAAGGGCTGTTCCTGCCCACCCTACACCCCCAGAGGGCCACAACCACTGTTGCCCTTTTTCTTTGGGCTGGCTAGCTTCAGCGACTGGAGATGGATTGGCTCGTTCAATTCCTATATTACACACCCTTGGCTAGAGAAGTGGCTAGTCAACAAATGTCCATCAATAGACGGGTCAATAGCCCTTGATTGTCTCTTGCTTGGCTTACGTCTCCTACCTCCCCCCTTTTTGGCTCTACCACAAATTATAAAGTCAATTAAATAATCCTGTTGGTTCACTTTATAGGTGCTTTTCACTAAGCAATAGTGGCCATTTTGACCAGAAGGAATCATAAAAACGTTAATACAAAATTATCTACCAATTTCTAGGATGTATTTAGTTTAGATACCTGAGCTTTGTCATAGGCTCCTATTGTTTGCTTAATTTCCTACGTCTGTTTTTTGTATGAAATGTGCGTGTTTTACTCTGGCCCTTTTCAAAATCTACAATAGCTCTGCAAACATCTGTTGTTATTGGTAAACTAAGACGGATAAAGACAGCATTTATTCATTCCTGGGGTTGTTCTAGCAAAAATTTCTAAGATTGTCTCCAGTTGACTGTTATTCACCATTCCTTATAATAAACTACTTTCAGCTTTTTAGTAAACTATTTCACAATCAAATAAACAACAAATATTGGGTTGTCTAATAAGTTTGTAGGGTTTTTTTCGCAATCTGTATTACCATTAATTTTGACAACCGCCAGATATGACAACAATCGATTATGTATTCTTCATTATTATTCTTTCCAACTTTCAATAAACTTCTCGATGCTTTAGCTTCAGGCCTTGTTTAATGAGTTGAGACGATTGAGAGCGCTGCATCCTTTCTCCTAATTTTCGTGGATCCATGGATTTGCATGGACATGCGCGCTGAAAGCCTCTTTGTCCAAGTCTGCCATATGAAGGCTAGCCAGAGCATGGAGCGTTGTTGAGGTCGAGAGTTGAGGCCAGACTTGAAGCGTGCATGCCTTTGCCTTGTTGCGCTTTCGGCGACTGGATCCTCTTGATAGGAGGCTGAGATCTTTGGAACCCTTTTGAACCCTTGCTTGAACTCGCAGAGTAAACAGTGTCGTGCGTGCAGCTTCTTGTCGCTTTTATCTTCCTGGACATGAAATCTTTTGCTCAACAGATCGAAACAACGAATTTTAACACGCATTTTGTAGAAGAAAGAAAGGTCTATTAAATAACATATAACCTTCTTAGGGAATATTTTATTTTTCGGGACAAACTTTCGTTCTAACAAACACGCAACGAACTCAATGGACGACCCAATGGATAAGTTTGGTCAACTACTTTTAAAACTCAATCGATTTAACTTTTTTACCGCTAACTATTGGTAACCATTTTTACGGTCTACTCTATTTCACAGTGCCACAGTTAGATCAGGTTTACCATAAAGTATATTTCTACATATATGCGCTCGCTTTTTCTTTTTACTCCTTTTAATCTTTGAAATTCCTTTTGAATTTTTAGGTCTTTTCACTAGGAAATCTGCATATCAATAGCCAACGGTGGCTCAATCAACCATTTAGTTTTGGCAAAAGTAAGATAAAAAAGCGAGATATGCAAGCATAAATAGCGTATCTATTTACAAGGTTTGCTTTTCCTTTTTTCCTTGGACTTCAAACAGTGAATATATCCTGATAGGTGATGATGTCGGTGGAGTACCAAGAAAATGAGTAAATACACGGTGAGTTCTCCTGCAACTCAGCAGCCATTGATATGTTCTCTCTAACAGTGGTCAACAACAGGCAATACTGCAGTCAACAGGCCGACCATTTCTAAAGGCACACAAAATAACAATAGATGTGAACAGAGGGAACAAGGTGGGAGGGGGAAGCACTACTGCTATTTTACAACTAAAGCACTGGATAATCTGCGCTAGTTAGCAGCAGTATCACTTGGCTTATTTTTCTGGCATTTTTGGTTTCTATATTGATGTTGCATAAAAGTTTACTGTTTTTGAGAAAAGTACAACTGTAGTCCTCAAAAATTAATTGTAAATTTGTTCGGTATAAATAATTGATAATCCCACTTATAATCTTAATTAATTTGTTTATTTTAAGCCAGTCATAAATCAGCTAGAAACAACAAGAGTTAACTGTACAGATACTTGAAAAGAGTAAGCTGTAGAGATAGTTGACCAGAATTAATTGTGGAATAGTTGAATACGGTCAATTCTCTTGCCCTAAAGTTAACTATGATCTCTCCAACTGTATTTTCACTTAGTTATTATTAATACGGACTTCCATAATTCAGATTTTACTTTTTTACATAAATTGTAGTTGTTCAATTGTGATTGTAAATAAATTTTATACTATTTAATTTTTCAGATGGATTCCGGTAAGTTGCCCAAGAGACGTAGGAGGAGGAAATATGAATATGCTGCCACTAGTCCTGCACCGTCTTCTTACCCTTCTCACGACAATTGTGATAAATTTCACACCTTTTTCTCAACTTATTCACTATTTTCTATTTATTTTATTATATTAACTGCTATGAGCTATAGCGCAGAGGCCAAACAAATAATTGTTGAACACCCTCAGAACACCACAGTTAGAATAGGCGAGACGGTTGTGTTGAAATGTAGGGTGGAAAATCAGGTAACTACGGTTTTTGGTACCCAATGTTGAAAAAACAATAATTACAGTGGCAGTTCTTGCCTCGTGAATCATTTCATATGTTAACTGTAGAATAGGTGACCTGAGTTAACTCTAAAATATTTGACCGGAGTAAATTGTAAAGTAGTTAATTTGAGTTAAATTGATCAAAGTTAACTTGTATTAAAAAATTTTCCTTCTGTTATCGGCTACTCCTTTGTCCCAAACAGCAGATTTTCATTCACTTTTTACCAAAGCCAAACGGATCAAATGTGTGTTACTCAATCATCAAATGGGCCGTTGGTTGTTAATCCATCCATTTCTCCCTACCCACATGCATTCATCGATCATCCCCAAAAGAAAAGAGTGCTGTTTTGCTGGGTGTGAAAAAGGCGGCATTAGTGGGTATATAGTTGATGATCAATGTCAGTATACAAGAAAGCATCTGGCACTGTTCCTTTGTCCAACACCAAAACGCCTTTTTGTTATGGCGAATTTAACAATCATTCGATGGGGAAAACAATTTTAAGCAATGAAATTATTTGAAGATAACTGTAGTATATTTGTGCATAGTTAACCGTAAAATAGTTGATTAGGGTTGAGCAGATATATTGGGTTAAGCAATAATCTTTTGCGATTTTTTGACTGCTTGTTTCACCACTTTTTCTTGAACACATTTCCAAGCATAATATAGCATTCGAAAGCGCTCAGGATCATCTGTCACCCTGTAATCGTCGTTTTTTATTTCCCTTGACTTTACTCGATTTTTAGGACCTTGAAACGGCTAGCCTCGTTCGCCAAAAACATCACTTTCGACACCTGCTTCTCTGCGCCTTTAGTAAGGATCAAAAGCCGTTGCAGCGGCTCGGGATATTTTCAACCTCTACGGGATGGATCTATGCCAGAAAGGACAACTCGGTACTTGTATAGAAATTTCAAAAATGGCAATTTTGACCTTCAAGACACCCCCTCCTCCGGTAGAACATTCAACTTCGACGAGGACCTATTTCAGGAGTTGTTGAAGGAGGATGGGCGTCAAACCCAAAGATAATTGGCCGAGAAGATGGGCTGTGATCATAAGACCATCTTTAACCAGCTTAAATCCATGGGATTCACTCAAAATTTGGGAGTTTGGATGCCACACAAACTGAATGAAAAACAAAAAGAAAAAACGGATGTTGTTTGCTGCTAAAAATCTTGTTCGCCGTTGGGATACTCGTGGCCATAAGCACCGATTCCTGTACAGAGTTGTCACCGCAGACGAGAAGTGGTGTCGATATGAAGCAAAGGAAAGAGTGGGTGGCCCCAGGAGACACACCAAAGCCGAGGATAAAGCAGAATCTCCACCCAGATAAGAGAATGATCTGTGTCTGGTAGGACTGGGAGGACCGTGTGCACTAATAAATTTCCTTGAGAAGAATCAGATGGTGGAGAAGAACCTCTAGGTAACCCGGTTACATCGAGTAAACGATGCTCTTCAGCAGAAAAGAGCCGGCAGAAGAAGCCAAGTTATCCTCGTTCACTACAACGCCAGACCCCATATTACAAATGTCGTCAAAGGCACCCTACCAGCCACATTATTACTCAACACAATAGTTGACTAGACCAAACTGTATAAATAGTTGACTAAGGTTTACTGTAGCAACAGTCGACTGAAGTTAACTTTAAAATAGTGGCAGGAGTATCGAGTTCCTGACTGATCTTAATTCGCATTTTAACCACTTATTTGTGCGTATTAAGTTCTAAAATATGCAAAAACGGGCCGTTCACTCTAAGCGAACCAAACAAATAACAATAAAAAGTGCTCTCAAACCTCAGATTCTGGTTCTTCAATTACTTGCATGTCTTCTTCAGGAATTTCATTGCTATTTAAGACCAAGGGAAAATTTGCAACGAGATTAAAATAAAGACCAACTAATCGCAGAAATTGCTCAGTTCCATTAACATTTTTTGCTGCACAAATTTTATTGAAACAAAATTAATTGGTATAAACAAGTCAAAATCTGAGCTTAGAAAGAAAATACTTTGAAATGCACGAAACTTTTGTCATTAAGCGATAGGATTTCCAGTAATCCGAGACAATTGTTGTGCCATCTGCTATTCACTGCTTGATTATCGGATGAACAGTGTAGCAACCACTTAAATGTATTAAAAATCATTTTCAATAACAATATAAAACTTAGCGAGATCTTTGGCAACCATAAAGACACTGCCGACTTTCACCGAAAAACCACTGTCCATCGACGCGATGACCATGATGGCACTTTCTCTTTCCCAATTTTGCTTCATCTATTTGAACTGTACCTAAAAAGTAATTGGAGATTGTAATAACAAGAGTATTAGGAAAGCCGCAATAAAAAAATAAAACCTGGTCCAACATGTTTCCACAAATCATAAGAGCTTCTTGCCACATACGCATCGAAAAGCAACTCGCGGCAAATGCTCGACCAAGTTACAACAGTTTTTTGGATTCCGATTTCAAGCTGAAGTTTTATAACCTTAATATCCCGTAATGTTATCCCTGTAAAAACAAAAACAGTACAAAAGAAACGTAAACCTTTAACTGCATATTGTCTATTCAAAGATTGATAAAATCAAGCACTTGAAAAATAGAAAGATTTGAAGATTGAGATAGTTTCCGTCTAAAACTGAACTTTCTTCTTACACAGTTCAACCTTGCCTTTGACCTTTTTCTGACAACCATTCCCATAACTCCATCTTAGGCCATCAGGACTGAATATATTTATAAACATATGCATTCAAAAAACAATAAGTACTATTGAACGTCATGAGTCAACCTAAGCCAGTTATTGCACTGCGAACACCAATACTAACCTTCTTCTGGAACGAAATTTCTTGCTTGGAGAAAACGCACCATACTGTCCTCATTCTTGCAAATTTCATAAAGCCGAATTAAATTCGTTGACATTTTTACAACTAAAAATAAACAAACAACAGTTTTTAGTCATTTAAAAATTTTGACCAAAAAATACATCAGGGGGACCAAGGCAAAAATCGATTTTTGGTCAAAAATTTTTTTGTTAGAATAATTCGCTTCCGTCACCTAAAAACTAGTTTTATGTACGTTTTATAACTTAAAACATATAAAAATAATGTTTAAACGCAACTTTAGCCCAGTCAGGAATCCTAAGCCTAAGCCAAAATAGTTAAATGGAGGACCTCAAATTATGAATATTATGAAAATTGAAAATTAGTGTTTGAAATTTCAAAAGCAAAAAATTTTGCCCCAAACTTAACCCTGTGTATGTACACATATGAACCTAAGCAAAAAAGTTAAATTGTCGCATCGAAAATGAACCCGGCTGAAGCAAAAAAATTAGTAATACACTTTGTTTTAGAAAGGCACTTTACAATGGATAAAAAACGGGTTTGGCCTGGGTGTGGACAGAACTCTGCCACTGCTAGAAAGGCATACAATGGTTGGAAAGCTGAATATGGGAGAATATCACCTACAAATCCGTAATGTGACTGTAGGCGATGAAGATCTTTACTCTTGCCAGCTAGCTCCAACAGATACCGAGCAAAGCCAAGACTCGGTTACTGCCAAATTGACCGTGCTAGGTAATGAGACTTTTTGGCTTTGGTTTACGCAGCAAATCTCCCGAAATTACAGTTGAGCCTGAGAATCCCTACCTACTCGGCGACTTCAGCCATCCCATCCCGGCTATCGAAGGTATAGAAATGGGGCTGTCCTGCAAATCCGCCAAAGGTCGTCCTGCTGCTCGCCTTGGTTGGGTCATAACTGAGGACAGAGAAGCCAAAAAGGTGTTGCACCACATTTCCAATGACTCCAAGACTCCCAGCCCTACTAGTAATAATGCAAGCATCCATCACCACTTGAGGAATAGGGAGCACAGCAACCAGCAGTACACTGGCAAAATAGTGGAAAGTGTGGAGCTGGATGATGAAAATGGACTCTCCGATGTGACCAGCAATCTAACCTTTATGCCCACCAAAGTAGACAATGATAAGTTCATAGCCTGTCTGGCGGCTCATGACACTTATGGGAAGGAAGCTAGGAGTGCAAGTGCTCAGCTGGATGTGTCTTACAAACCCAAGATAAGGGTAGAGATTGATGAGAATGAGAGCTCAGCTCAAGAAGGAGGCAGACTGGTGTTCAGATGCAATGTGGATGCTAAGCCTATGGAGGATGCAATAGTTAGATGGAGTTGGAATGGGGAGGACAAGAGACTGGTCATCTTGGACTCAGTCGGACATAGGGTGGGTATTATTGGAAATCGTATATAGTAACGCATATAATTAAAAGACTTTAGACAGCCATGTTGAGCGGTTTGAAGATTAAGGATAATAACGCCAAAGTGACCTGCTCAGCTAGCAACTCTATTGGTACAGAAAGTGCATCTATCCGACTAAATATTCCATGTAAAATTTAAAGTAAAAAATAGGCGCTACTGAGGTACAACTCTCCCTCACTCACACCATCCCCCCACCTCCTCCCGCCCCCTCACCCTTCCGACGAAATATTTTGAAAGGTGTATTTTAACGACGTACTGCATATATAAACTCTGACTTGCATACTAACTCTATGCATCCAGAGTCTTTTTCGATGACCTATCTCAGTTATGTATCAACCCTAAGCATCCAAACCCTCTGCGCACCCGAAATAAAATACTGTACTTATTAAGGAAACGATTGTCTTTACCAAGGCAAAAAACGCACCTTTTTCTTTACTAGATCCCATAGTTCACTAGTCTCTGTAGTGAAAATAGCCAAAAATGCTACTATGTAAAAATTGTTATTGCAGATGGACCCAGATTCATGTCCACCAACCAAACAAAACTTGTCCTGAACGGAGACTCCGTCAGTTTCCAGTGTGAGGTGGTGGGCAATCCTATTCCAGAAGTGCAGTGGTTCCGCAAAGACAAGGATGATCTTATTGCCATTGGCAACAAGTTACCATTTTGTACCAAAAAACAACCATAGATAATGCAATTATTTTAAGTTATACAGTCACAAATGTTCAAGAATGGGAGGCAGGCGAGTATATTTGCGTGGCGAGTGTTGCCGGTTTCCCGTCTAAAAGTCTCACCCATCGACTCCATCTAAAAGGACCTCCTGTTGTTTTTCTGAACGAGGAAATGATTCAGGGCAGTAATGGAGCGATCAGTTTGACCTGTGAGGTGAGACTTTTGGAGTATTAGAAGATAGTTGCGATAGTCACCTGCATAAATAGTGATATGAGGTTAACTGTAGAGACAGTTAGCTTTAGTTAACTGTGAAACGAATTCTGCAAGATCAGCTAAAAACAAATTATACAACAGATCCAGAGCCGCACATTGCCCATAAAAGTGAACTGGATGCTGAACGGCAAAGCAATCGATGCGGACAGGGAAAGGAGTCGCTTCCTTATTCACAACCTGAACAAAGACTTTGGACTTGAGAGCATCCTTACCATCAACCAATTCTCTTCTCTCGACTACGGTAAACACAATAAAAAGAGCATAAATAGCAAAAAAAGGAAATTTTTGCAGGTTTATACAACTGTTCGGCTCAAAATGAATTCGGAATCAATTCCGACCAGTATGATGTGTTTGAGCAGACTGTATGGGAAAAAATAAGTAATGATTATAGTTTACTTCTCACACTTAAAGTGAGGGTGAAAGCTATTAAGGAGATTTTCTCGACATGAATTGGCAATTCAAATTTCGAATTTGGCTTTTTCATTTTTTATTTGGGTCTCTAACTCATACGATAACGTTAATTTCAATAGCTTCTTCAACATAGTTTAATTCTTAGAAATAATCTGTACTATCTTTCAAGACCTTTTTTGTAACTGACCCAGTCGTATGCGTTTTCTCCACCTTCTCAATGTAACCTTTAACTCCGTATAATTCCATTTGGCCAGTGACATTTCGAACCTTACTCTTATGCATGATTTGAAAAGATAGCAGATACTTCGATTAAACATCAATGGCTGAGATACAACAAAACTCTGCAGATAACACAGGTCTATCATATTGTCCGTCCATTGTCAAATTTAGGGGTGATTCTGTCAGCAGATAGTTCTTCATCTCCTGTACGACCGGCTAATTATAATATGGCCATCAAATAATGGTCGATAGTATCTTGCAGTAAGGAATAAAAACATAGATCAGTGAATAAGAACCATTAAAAGTGTCATAAAAATGAAAAAGACAAAATACGAAATTTGAATTGTCCAAGTTGTGTCGAAACAGTCTCCTTAATAGCTTTCACCCTCCCTTTAAATGAAAAATTAATCGTATTTGCCCTTGCAACACCGCCCCGGTCGATATTTCTTTTTAAAAAAGGATCTAGACTATTTCTAAGTAATTAATATAGGCTAAAAGCTATAAAATATTTCTCCTGGCATTTTCTGACCTAAAACGCCATTTTAGACAAAAAAAACTTTTTAGCTGCAAATTGACTTTGTCTTGGAGAACCAAGGTAATTACCTTTTTGGGTATTTTACTCTGTTTTCTCTATTTGTGCGGAGCAAAAAGAGTTTCTAAATGCAGCTTCTTTACGCGGTAAGCCTCAGTTGTAAAAACGATGTTCTTTTTTTTGCCGAAAAGGAGGTTTTCGGTCATAAAACAACCGGAAACAGGTTTATATGGTGTGTAGTTACTTAGAAATGGCCTAGCCTTTTTAAATAATTTACCTCGTAATATTTAATTATCAGTCACCAATTCTCGTGTGTTGCAGAGCAATTCTCAGATGAACTTCCACTGCTCTATATACTGGCCCTGCTAGTTATTGTGATATCTTTGCTGGTTTGTGCCTTAATGATTTGCTGTATGAAGTGCACTGGATCACTGTGTTGCTTTTGCTCAGGAAACTCGAAGAATTCCAATTTTAGTAGTAAGCTTTCGGCTTGGTTAGATTATATATAAATAATCCCTAAAAATTTATTTTTCTATCCTCAAGTATTAAAATTTAAGACGATCATGGTGATGTGATTGTGAAGTGTGAAGCCTTGGACGGTGCTCAATTCTATCCTGAATTGCTGTATGGAAGTCCTCACATGGACGGAGGAGACATTGTTTGCACCAAGGTAAGCACAAAGAAATTAAACCAAAATGAAATTTTAACTTACAGGACTACATTTCTGTACCTCAAAGTAATCCTGATCTAGACTACCTGCCACCTACTAATGCTAGTTTTGGCGTAATAGCTTACGGACAGCACCCACAAGCCTACTCCACTCAACATCTAATTCCATCCTCCAACGGAGAATATGCGGACAACCTGCAATTTGATAGAAACTATCAAAGCTTCCAAGGAAATATGCCCGATATGTACGCAGGGACTGGTTTTGGCACGAACAATAGGAATTATTCTCCAAGTGATTTTTTTGTCAGCCGGCCAAACAACACTCATTTATGTGTGGGTGCAGGTAAAAAATTGGTGTTCTGAATAAAAATTACCTGAAGTAAACCGTCAAATAATTATTGGTTAAAATCACCGTGAAAATTGTCGACTAAAGTTAACTGTAGAGGTAATTAACCACAAGTAACTATATAGGCTGGTATGATAAGAATCATTTAACCATGACCATGTGGTTAAAATTTTAACCCCTCTGGGATTAACTCCCCTCCCCCCTCGCTCTGGACCACAGTTAAAGTTTTAACCACGAACCATGGCACTGATTTAGTCAGCTAATCTTGGCATGCAATCAAATTTATTTCTATTTGTTCAGCCGAAGCGAACATTATACTACAGCGTAGAGAAAAAAACCGACGCTACTGTACTATACCTCCCCCCCCCAATGAGATTTATTCAAAAGTGTTTTTAACGTGTTCTAAGCAAACAATATACGCTAAAAGGGTGTTTTATGACACTTTCCGATACAAAAAGTCGATTTTTTGGAAAAAAATTTTGACCAAAAATCGACTTTTTGCCTTGGGGGACCAAGGTAAGCACCTTATT